>OZ023316.1:7224014-7231514 GCA_964007375.1 Ophion obscuratus | reverse complement strand
GAACAGAAAAATGTTTTTCTGTACGAAAATTCTATTCAATTTAAATTAATAAGAATTAAATAGATAAATTTAGTGGATTCAACTAAATTGCTTTCTGAACAGAGGAAACCGAAACAGATGTATATGTCTCGACATTTTGATGATGCGCTAATCTATATATACAGTGGGGCTGGTGTTTGACAAGAGATTAGGGGGCGCACACAAATTACGTCACGCAAAATTTCCCAATTTTTGCCCCCCTCCCCCACGTAACAGGACCGTAACGCTTCGCCAGAACCCCCCGTGCCGCCGGTCCGTTACGTAACGGGTGCTTTGTCGCCAATAATTGCGATTTTCTTCATAGACATAACTAATTATGAAAGGATCGGGTTTATACTCATTTTATGAAGCATATATTCATCTAGTTTTATACCAATTTTTATGACAATATCTTGAAAATTAACCGAGATATATGGCTTGATTTGACGACGAAAAAAAGTTTCTCCTCATTGTTCCATCGATATCTTTATAAAAAGTTATCTGTAAATTCAAAGTCAATTTATCGATATCTATACAAATGTAGCTATCGTTTTTTATTTTGGTTTTTTTTTTACAAAATGCCGACAGTTTGAACATTTTTTTCTGTTTGCAAGGCCCTTTTTCTAGATTCAAGCAGTCTTTACAAATAATAATTATCAAATGTTAAAAACGCGGATGAGTACAGCCTTAAGGTCATACTCACTTATCAACCCGGCACCCGATCAGCACCGCCTCGCCTCGAGCGGTTGTCGTTTCGATGGGCTTTCCATACATATGCACTTACTTATCAACTCTTGCGAGCGAGCCGATCCGGTGATGCTACGGAGTTGACAAGTGAGTGCATATGTATGGGAAGTCCATATAAGAAATGACAACCGCTCGAGGCGTGGCGGTGCTGGTCGGATACTGGGTTGATAAGTGAGCGACGACCTTTAGTCACTGCGATTACAAAAATGTTTTTAAAATAATTGAAAATCGGTTGATAAGTTTTTAAGTATTCGCTCGGACAAGGTTATAAAACTAGTTTGGAGAAACTCGCGTTCAAAGTTTTCGTTCCGTGTTTCCTGATGTAAGGTTATGTTTTTTTGTAGAATATTGATACTCACATTGAAGTATCTAGCAATATGACTAGATACGGCAATATGACGGTTCTTCATCTTCATGATAGTTCACAAAAGAATAAGAGCCTGTACCTTATCTATTGTAAATTATGCCACACATGTAGGGACTGAGGGCACTGACCGGTCGGGCTACCTGTTCTCACTAAAGTGACCATAACTCTGTCAACTTTCGGAATTGTGAATAAAAATGTTGCCAACATATTTTTCAATACATGTACTTTCAAGAATTATTTTTAAAAAATGCCTTCAATCTTTGCTTGGGGGATATGGGAAAGCTGCTGTGCAAGTTTTTGCATAGTGATTTTGTCCCTTAACTGACAATGCGTATAAAAAGCTGTCAGCTGTCCACGGTAAAATTGCACTCGAGGACTTTAGATTAAAATCTTAAACAAGCAGAAATTTTGCCATTCCTGGCAGTTTTAAAATCGTGACGTAACGCAACCCTTGCCCCCCCCCCCCCCCCCCCCACGTACGTAGATCGTAACACCTGGACGAAGCCCGAACTGCGTTACGTAATTTACGTACGGCCCCTTAGGCGTGTAAAAGGCGTCAAACTATATATAGGTCCAGTTACTTGATGATTTCTTGAAGCTAGCCAGATCAGGCGAATTGAATCAAGCCGTAAGTCCAGTTGCGTGACCATCGCCTGAAGGTAATTTGATCAGGCGAATTTATGCAAGCCGTAAAAGTCTACTTACTTGACTATCGCCTGAAACTAGCTGGATCGGGCAACTGGAGGAAACTACATCCAGTTGCCTGACTATTACCCGACACCAACCGGATCAGGAAAATTGAGGCATACCTTAAGTAAGGCCTCCGTACTACAACGTGATCAGACCCGGATCAAATATCAGGCCAGCCTGTCAAGATTTCTACTCCGGAAGTTTCACTCAAAGTCGTAGGAAATTAATTATTTTTTACTTATAACTCGGAAAATATTATCGTGCTCTGCGTTAACCAAAATTGAGGGGTCTTTATAAACCTGAAATTTAAAAAATGACGAATTTTTTATTGTATAGTTTAATAACCAAGGGCCGCAAATTTAATTTTAAACAAAGATTTCGTGAAATTTCCGAAAATTCATCGAGTTATAATGCTTTTTTTGTGGATATCGATTACTACGCCACGGCGAGCCACCCTGTTGCAATACGGGATACGGTTGTAACGATCTTTTGTGCACGCAACCGCCCAGTTATACCTAGCGGTTTACGTCATACTGAATTCAATTATGAACGAAAATTCCAATGCAAACAGTTGGCGCTTTGCAGCAAAAACAAACAACAATGGCATTGTCATGATTCAAATCGCAACCATCTTGGCTATGAGTATATTTAATGACCTCCTCAATAACGAACCTCCTCATTAGAATTCTTTTTTTTATATGCTGTAGACATACAGAAGGACGTCGGCAAAAAATACGCATGCATTACCGGCTACATACAACGGTAATTAATTGACTAAATCAATGCATTTAACCCGCACCATATAGGGAATCCGTGCGGATAGAAGTTTGAGACGGGAATAATAATAGTTCGCGATTAGATACGGAGCTATGCGAAATCGATAAATAACAAGAAAATAAATAATAACAAATATAGGTTACCGCGTCCGCCATGACGAGAGAAATAGCGTTGATTTTGCAATGCCGCATGCCGTCAGCTGGGCTCGTATCCGAGAGGCCGAATCAAGCCGGTCAATTTGAATGCAACGACAAAAGTTGTAGGTTCTTAACGCTATTTGATTACGTCCGAGATTCGAACGAATGCTATGTCGATCCATATCTTTTAGATATGGATCTTTCCTTTTGGAAAGATCCATATCTTTCCAAAATATATCCATCACCAAATAACTATCACCAAATAAAGATCCATAAAATATTATGGATCCATCCTTTTCTAGACGCGGTTAAAAAAATGACGCATATATTGACAACTTTTTTTTACAGATCATTTATGCACATTGTTAAATATATGTAAAAATTAAAAAATTAGAAATATTAACAAATGGCGGAGATATAACATAATAAAGCCATGTAATTTTTTGGAGCGCGCGTTGATGGTGAAAGTTCGCGGCATCGATGTTGGTGTCTGAAAAAAGAAATGAACATCTTTCTAATTGCGTAATGAATGTATCTTAAGTGTGAACCAACAATATTAGAAAAAAACTATTATAAAAAAAATTACGCAATTTTTTGTCGGTATTTTATTCTTTATATATTTTTGTGTCATTGAAATTTTTGTTTCTCTGGTTCACACGACAGGTGATTATACTGAGAATATGTTGTAAACATTTCACACCGATCTGAATGTTCGTTCGAGAGTTAGAACTTTCACAAGGTTCAAAAAAGTGAATCGTGGAAAAACGGCTTTGAAATTGGTGGTCGGGCGCGTCGCGCGGTATATATTATAAATGCTATCTTACCTTATTTAATAGCATTCTACGCTAGATGTGGGACCTTCCTAGGCATCTAAAACGTCTCCAGCATGTTTTTGTCTTTTCTGGCGGCAGTCCTTCCTTTCTTTGTTGCCTTTTCAGATTGAATTCCAGTGGCAGTAAGGCGTAATTCGTCCAGATGTTCGCAAGTCTCTATCGCGTTCGGCCCAATCGTAATACCAAGGTTTGTCATAATTCAGAGAAAGGCGACTGTTCCGTCGTTGAAAGTACTAGCCGAAATATATGCGGTGATTTCAACAATCGATAAACCACTCCATGCATTTTTCGGAGCAATTTTCGAAATCTTAGGATTCGAAGACTTGTTATTATTTTGTGTGAAGCCTTCCAAACATCTCTCCAGTAACTCGTCGTTACTAAGTGCTTCATACACTGGTTTGATCGCTTCTGCCACAGTTTTATCGAGTGCAGGCTTATGGGTATATAAGTCGAGCGTGTTTGTGGCTTCGGCTTGTCGCCACGTGCACCAACTTTCTTTGCCAAAAGGACAGTTGTCATGCTGAGGATTTTCATCGGTTAAGCACTTGTGATAATATGTTGCCCAGATTCCTTTATTCACGTCATCGATCGACGTGCAATTTATTTCTCACAGCCAATTAATAAAAAACTGTTAATTCGTGAATCAATTTTGCAGTCAGTTTGCCTCTTTCTCCGAGACCTTTTGTTTGTTTCTTGACATTGCGGAGTCTACTGCCCATTCGTTTTTTAACATGACCAATGCATTCTCTTTTACGTATCATAATGTTTTATCCATACGGATGGGCTTCTGTTATGCTCTTGAATGTTTTTGCATCGCCATCTTCAACATAATGCAAATATTTTGTATCGTGTAAATCTTTAGATCTGCTGAACATTTCAACCATTCCATCTACTTCCATCTTTCCAGAACTTCCTTTGTGATTGCTTGTGCATTTATCTTCATGTTCTGCTTACCATTCTTCATATTTTTCTTTTCCCTTTTTTACACTCCACGATTGGCAGGCCTTACAAAATGACGATTTGACGATAATATCGACAACTTTCCCAGACAAGATTCCCATAAGTGTCGCAACACCTTGCAGCGAAGAAAAACCTCTTTTTCTCCAAGAACCATCCCCGGAGACGGCGATTCCATTAGCATCTGTGGTGTTCTCGTTTTCTGCCGTTATTTTTTTTCTTTGTCAGCTGCCATTCGCATAGACGAATCTGCAACTTCTTTAGCTGCATCTCGTATTTGTTTGGTAATTTTGTCGTAGAGCGTTTGACTGTAGCATTTTGGGAGATTCATAATTCCGTAGAAAATGTCCATTCCCGTCAATCCAACAGCTAATATTCGCTTAGCCAACGTGAAGCGGCGATTGATTCCGTAACAATAACTTTTAGGCAAAGGACTCGAACTTATCTCCTTTTGCTCGCACTTCTCGCACTTGATAACTAAGTTTCCCAATCCCAACTAACAATCCCAATCCTCTAACTCGAGTTTCAGAGAACTTGAGGTCACTGTTACAAGTTTTGCACTTTACGAGAGAAGTAATAGCACTGAACACGGATAGAACATTTACGATTACGTAGCCATGTGCGCGGTCAATATCTACATCGAGTGCTGTCGACACTTTGAATTTTTTTGCAGACGCACTTGTGTTTAGTTCGGCTTCTGATTTTTTCGTGTACTGATTGAGGTGAAAAAGACATTTTTTACGAATGCCTGGGCGTCCTCCCATGAATCGTGAACCCTTCCTATCCCACACTAGTATGGGTTTCATCACAATCACTTATGTTAAAATATAACTGTGTCAGCTCACAATATTGTTTTGCCTCTACAATGTATCAATTCGGACAGAATCATTTTACTCCCTCCTCCTGGTTTTATGCTTGTGCCGAACCGAAAAAAACCGTTACTTTTACCTTTAGGCTAATGGAATAAAAAATTAAAAAAATTGTCACATTTTTCGCGTACATAAGGCCCCAAGTAAAATATGATTGCTATTTTAATACTTGACTTTTCATTATATAATATACACAGCTATCACATACACTCTGCAAGTAATTCGTTTCCATATCATGATTATTATTTTATCTAAATGTATTATATTTTGCTTTTTTCAGATTCGAAAATGTACAGATGTTCTGTTGACTAGTCAATCCGCTAGTACTACCTTAATGATGCAAGTGATGGGATTGATAACTGGGCCCAATGCCTATGCAACTTTCCACAGAATCGATGCACAGCGCATAGAGACAGCTGATAAGCGTGCACTGGAAGCGTCAAAAGAAGGGTAGCAACATCGAGCAATAAAAAAACTGGAGAAATTGCTGCGGCTGCGGAAAAATTACTATATCGCGCAAGAATCGCAGGTCAAAGGTACGACTCCTTTATTTTTTTTTTTTTTTCAAACGCGTAATCTCTATACGCCAAGGCACCTTACAATTTGATTGTTTAAATGACAATTGTAATGAAGCAATGCATTGTAGAACAAAATGTTTTTAATAGCGAATTTACCTCTATAAATTAAGTATACAGAAGGCTTTATTCATTTCTTTGCAAACTCCGTAAGTAAGAGAGACATAAACAGCTAAACTTCATCGTCATTTGGCACGCATCGGTCTATCTCCCTCCTTTATAAAGGGGTCTTCTCACTTTAGACGCTAACATTTTTCATTTTCATGAATTTTTTTGATAGGTTTATATTATATAAATTGATATAAAAGCTATTACACTTAATAAATACACTTTCGTAATACATATGAAAAAAATTTATGTGTTTATGTGACCCAAACAAACTTTAAACGCGTTTTTCTCGATACAACGTTTTTCAACGTCTTGTTGATAAAATCTTCGAAACTACTGATCCGCTCCTTATTGAATTTTAACCACATATTCATTGCAACTATAACTATAGTACATACTAAGGATTTTTTAATGTTGATATTTACTTTTTTTGAAAAAAACGGTGAAAAAACACGTTTCTTTTGGTTTTTTTTTCTTTTTTCAAAAAATGTCCACAATTTTTTTATTTTTGCATATATCAAATCGTATGTTATGCGTTATAGCCATTAACATGCTGAATCTAAAACCACTTGATTTTTTTGTTTCGGATAATCCATCTCCGAGATTTCATCAACAGCGCAGACCTACAATTTTTTGGGAAATGTTTTTAAGTACCATTTTTGTCTATAAATAGTAACTTGAATAAATAAAAACATTGTTTCATGTATTTCGAAAGTGTATTCATTAAGTGTAACAACTTTTGTACCAATATCTATAATATAAACCTGTCAAGCAAATTCATTAAAATAACCCTTCTTAGCGTCTAAGGTGAGAAGGCCCCTCAAAATTGTTGTTGTTTATAGCTCCAATACTAACAGAGCTTGAAAAAAAAACGAAGAAAACTTTTTTGTTGTAAATTCCTAAAGCAAACTTTTTATGGGAATCTTTTTTCTCTAAAATGCCTAATCTCGTCACAGTCGTCATTAAAACAATTTATTTATTTATGAACAAAAGAAAAAGATTTTAGAAAAAAATCATATTTGTATCTTCTATACCCAAAAACAGTGTAATAGCCAACAAAGTCATTGAATAGACATATGCATTTACGAGTATACGGGAAGTGTGCATGGGATGGTGTAAGTCGTATTTAAAAATCCATTTATCCGTCACTTCAAATTTGGACAGATCATAGTGTATAATATTTTATATCGTATAACCGGATATTTTTGATACGCTAATAATTTATTAATAAAAAATAATCAGTTTCTCTTGTGTTGAGATTCAAACTGTTTTCTACAGTTTACCCATCGCGTGCTCTCCGAAATTAAATGACCTTCCATATCACTCCATGTGTTAATTTGAATCGTCCATTTTGCGTACAATTTGTTCTAGTACTCCATGACATGAATTATACGTTTAAACACCATTCCATCTTACCGCTTT
>OZ023316.1:7094885-7223814 GCA_964007375.1 Ophion obscuratus | reverse complement strand
GTTCAAAGTTTCACAGTCGACATACGCGTCACACACGTGACTAATGCAACCCGCGGATCTATATTTCTCTCTCCGTCTTACGTGTTCCCTCATTTTCTCTCGTGGTTCGTGCCCCGCTAGGCCTTCCCGGCCTATTAATTATAGCCTTGCCGACCTGATAGAAAGAGATTCACGCAGATATGAGGAAGACGGAGAGGGATGTAGGGTGATGGGAATGAGGGGTGAAATTATGCTTCCGTACCTCGTTTGGCTCTCACTTGCCACCAGCCCTCTCTTCACTTCTCCCGTCAGTCTTTACTCAGCGCTCACGCCCCATCAGCACGAGCGAGGCTTGTTGCACACTTATGTGTCGCGTGGGTGCAAGAATGAATGGCTATTAACGCCGGGGTCTTGCACGAATTAATGTGATCTTTTGTCGGAATAGGGCCATACCATGAGAGAGAGAGAGAGAGAGAGAGAGAGAGAGAGAGAGAGAGAGAGAGAGAGAGAGAGAGAGAGAGAGAGAGAGAGAAAGTAAATGTATATTGCAGTTGAAAAAATCAAATAAGTTGAGATAAGTAAAGTACAGTAAAGTTAAGTGATGTGAAGTGACTGCCCAAATGAGTGAAAGAGAGAAGGGACTGTCTTGGGTTTTTATAATCTTCGAGAGAAACAAAAAAATTTTGTTTGCCTCGCATCATAGACAGAGCATTGTGAATATTGTTCAATCTATCTATCGAGTTACTAATCATACGCAAAATCGTCGATATTCCAGTACTTCCCATTCCTCTCCAGCCATTATCCAATTACTTGGCACGAATAATGATTAGCCCCAGTAAACTGTCGTGTCAGAGACGCTTCCGGAAGCTCCCGTGATAACGCGTGTGGCGTATGACATACCTAAGTACGGGAAGACTTCGGAAAGTGTACTCGCGTATACGTCAAATAGGCTGTGAAAGTGAGGAATCCATATTTCCAGCTATAAGAAACTTTCTATCTCCAACTCGAGAGTACCTCGCGAACTCACCTCTCATTTATCTTTACGACCGTGTGTTTGCCAGCGCCATAAACGTACGCATCGCGTCTGCTCTTTATGGCATGCATCGGAGGAGGGAGGAAATGACATTAGCTCGTGTAACGATTTAAGAGCTTACCGAAGAAACTGGTACGCAGCTTCGTCATCGAGGAATTTCGCTACTTTGATTTGAAGAAAAGAGTGACAACTTTTTCCTCCGTACGCTGTCTCCACAATCATTTTTATAAATTACGATCCACTCGTCCAATTCAGAATATAGAAACCCGTGTGCAGAAAAATGGTGTTAGGGCCTTTTGGTACTAAACAAAGGCATTTGGAACAGGAGGCAGGCGTCCAATTCCACATACTTTTGGTTTAACCAAAAACCGGTTAAAACATTTTTCTGCACCGACGTTTCTGTATCGGACGAGTATTGGACGTCTGTATTGGACGAGTATATGGCAATTTAAAGAAATGTTTGTGACGCCGCGGATGTTTCTATATGCTAGTTGACTCATGCATGGAATTGCAATGGAAACCTAAAGGAATTCCCTAGTAGAATTGGGGCCAATGAGCAATTCCATGTATAAGTCACGTACCGTCACACGATGCAATACAAAAGTCCGAGTAAAAGCCATCCCGATGTATTTAAAAAAGTGAGAAAGGCTCACTATACTGTCAACTCGATTGAAACGATTACGATACGGCAGTTCACAGACTCGTTAGGTGCTTTGTCGGATGTCCTGAGATATTTGAAGGCTTTCTTTAAGGGGTCTTCTCACTTTAGACTTTCAAGAATAGGCTATTTTTATGCATTTTTAAAATAGGTTTATATTATAGATATTAATATAAAAGTTGTTACACTTAATAAATACACTTTCGAAATACATTTAAAAAAGTCTGAGTATTTCTGCAATCCAAACCAACTTTAAACGTGTTTTTCTCGAATCAACGTATTTCGATGACTTGTTGAAACTATCTTTCAAGATACACTATTATCATCGAAATTACTGAACCGATCCTTATGAAATTTTAACAACATATTCTTTACAACTATAGCTATAGCACATATGAAGGATTTTTCAAATTTTTGATATTATCTTTTTTTTTGCCAAAAACGGTGAAAAAACACGTTTTATTTGTTTTTTCGAAAAATGTCGGCCATTTTGTTATTTTTGCATATATCAAAAATCGTATGATATGTGCTATAGCCAGTAACATACTGAATCTCAAATCGTTTGATTTTTTAGTTTCGGATGATCCATCTCCGAGATTTCATCAACAGCGCAGACCTAAAAAAATTTTAGGACATGTAATATATCTACTTATAGTATATTGCTATATGTTAGTAAGTAAGATAGTACGCGTATCGTTGACCACGTGATGGATTGCAAGTTAGGAGACTGAACGAGATTTGGAAAGCAGTCTGTCCCCGGCCTCGGTCAAAAGAGGATGTTAATCGTTCAAAGGCCTACGGGCAAAACTCAATAAAAGTATTACCACACACTGTCTTAAGGGATCGTCTCAGTGTGAAATTTTCGAAAAATCGATTTTTTTGTTGCATTATCGGATAGTATACACTGTAATAAACATTCTCTCAAATTTTTAAATCGAAATTCAAATTATTACGGTCGCTACAACGTTTCTTGTAGAAAGGGAACGGAGCGAGACATCTGCCTCGCCAATCTTTAAACGCGTTTTTCTCAGAATAGTGTTTTTCAAAACGGTTTCCACTCTCAAAGGAAGAGTTTTGAAGATATCTAGTTCCCCTTTGAAGAGAACATTTTTAACGTCATTCTTTATAGCGCTATGGAAGCTTTTTTTTTGGAAATCTTCCTATTTTTTTTACAAAAAACTGTCGAGAAAAAGGGCCAAATTCGATATTTTTCGTTCAAACCGCCGCCATTTCGTCAAATTAAAAAAAAAACCCTTCGATAGCGCGATAGCGACTTTCCTACAGATTAATAATCTTTTTGAAATTTTTGTTCCAGATCAAAATTGCGGCCGCAATCGTGGAAACCGTACAGGACCTTTTTTTATTACGTGTCATTTCAACAATTTATTTAACTATTGTACATCCAATAAATAAACATAAAAAAATCATTTTGTATTCGTCATGAATGTATTTATTTATTTAAAAGAAACCGGACCGATTAGTTTATTTGAACATTTAAAAAAAAAATCGCGAAAATCAGTGATTTTTCGGAGGGTCACACTGAGACGATCCCTTAAACCACACCCGGGTCAATGATTATTTATCTTTTCTTCGTACCTCGGAAGTATTAGTCTAACAGACATTTTTTTAACTGCTATTCTCGTCGATAAATAGTGACTTAAATAAATAAAAACATTTTTTAATGTATCTCAAAAGTGCATTTATTAAGGGCAAGAACTTTTGTATCAATACCTGTAATATAAATCTATAAAAAAAAATCATGAAAATAGCCTTTTTAGCGTTTGAAGTGAGAAGACCCCTTAAAACCATCCTACGAGTTTTTACTTTTCTATGCAAAACCAATAACAGAGAAATCACGCGTAAAGTCAAGTAGCTTAGGCCTTGATCAATCTCCCTCCGACTTATCTAGCCTTAGTATTTGTACTAAATACATCAAACGCTTCTTTTTTATTGCAATTCACCTGCGTTGTCTGGTAACGAAAAGGATCCTACAGCGATCACGAAAAAGCGCCGGAGGCTAAAAAGGAGGAATTGTTCGAAAGCTACGATTCCGTCGTGTTGACGACCAAAAGTCACTCTGATCACGATTCGCGTCTCGTTTTCGTGGTCGTTATCGTCGTCATTCCGGATCTTGAGATGCACATACACAAACGCATATATATCGCTTCTTGAACTGCCAGCGGGAAAATCTCGTTTCTGAAAACGTTGATGTACTCAGCCCGCTTATATCACGCCTTCGATCTCTTTTCTCTCGGTGTGGTGCAACCACTACCATTCGCCTCAGCCATTTCTTTTTTCTTTCATCCTCCCCTTCTATCCTGCCAGAACGTATAAATCTATTACAATGGACGGCGACGTAGACTCAGCGCGGTACCCGAGTGATTTGGTTGGATGCTTGCTTGGCTCGCTCCACAAGCCGAGTTGGTTAAGGGGTTATAGAATCTTTGCTTGAAATGTAGAGCTTGCGAGAACATGCGATAGATGTAGCGCCGTGTACAAGGGCGTGTACGTGTACTTATGAAGTGTGTGTGTGTGTGTGTGTGTGTGTGTGTGTGTGTGTGTGTGTGTGTGTGTGTGTGTGTGTGTGTGTGTGTGTGTGTGTGTGTGTGTGTGAGAGAGAGAGAGAGAGAGAGAGAGAGAGAGAGAGAGAGAGAGAGAGAGAGAGAGAGAGAGAGAGAGAGAGAGAGAGAGAGAGAAAGAGAGAGAGAGAGAGGGAGGGTGGGAGGGATAGAGAGACAGTAAGGAAACAAGCGTCGACTGAGACGAGATGAGCCATTGGTAAAAAAAGAAATAGGAAAACACAAAGCGAGAAAGAGAGAGACAGAAAGACGGGTTGAGAGCTCCTACTGGGCTCGTATGCGCCATGTTGGCTGTTGTTCAAATGGTCTATCCGACAATAAAAAGCCCTGCACGTCTCGTAGAAATCCTCTACTTCCGCGGGATTCAAACGCGCGCGGCCAGAACTCTCGACATTTTGCGAGACGGAGCCGGGAATGGGGTTAAGGCATGTATGGCATTACGTTAGCTGCTCGTATACGATAGAAAAACGCCCTGCGGGGAGAGAATCTGCAGTGAATGCCCGTGTCTAACTCGGGGATCCTCGGTTGCGCGGGCGGTTGTGGGCAAATTTGTAGACGGGATGGAGACGGTGGAATGAGTGAGTAAGGAGAGTGGATACAAGGATATATCCAGCTATAGTTGTGGGTTCAGCATCCTTTCATGTATCCATCTATTCGTCCTCGTGCATCGACCTTTCGACGCAAAAAAGGGCACAACTGAGTCTCAAAGCGATGCCAGTTGTGCCTTTCCGATTAGCAGTACACGATTTATATACATAGGTCATGCGGGTGCGTTTTGCCAACAGGATGTTGTCCAATACCGTGTTGTACATATTCTCGTCATTGTGCGCTGTTAGCAGTCCCGCGGTTGTCTCCTCTCTTTTGCTCTCTCCGCTACTTCGTTGCCGTGTCCCATTTCGGTTCAACCCTTGGAAGATTGTACACCAAGTGCACGTTTGGGATGTCTACATATACGTTGCTACCGCGAGTTTAACTGCATGCATACACACGCACGTACGTCGCACGCTAAGACGAATAAGGGCGTCAACCACCGGGCCTGAAGGACCTTCGTGTTACGAGATACGACCTTTCGTATACTCGCATTCGACGGATAAAGGAACACACCGTAGGTACTTTTCGACTAATACTGGTGGGGTGGTAGAAAGGGTGAGCCGGTCGTACGTTAGGTGCAGGAAGTGTTTGTGTTCTGGACCGAGGCCAGATAATCTGCGGCAATAAATTGTCGTGTGTACCAGTGTGCCGTGTGATTGGTTTTATCTCCTCGCATGGTGTATACATAACCCCTTGAATCGCCATCCCCAATTCTATTTATATATATATATTATATATATTATATATATTATATATTATATATATATATATATATATATATATATATATATATATATATATATTATATATATATATGTGTGTATTGACATTAAGCGCCGCCCGTACTTGAGACAAAGAGACAGATCGAGATGCGATGAGAACGAAGAATCGATGAAAGGGACTGGAGCAGAAAAACGAAGAATGAAGTATCCAAAGAGGGACCTCGAGAGACTACGTACATGAACATCAACGTTTCATGATGCTGCGTTCGTTAACCTCTGTATATAAAGTCATTCAATCGATTAGAAAAATAACGACGCAGTTAAACGTCCTATAGGGGACCTCGGGGCAAGACGAATAGGCGGGGTAAGATGACTTATAAGCCTAGCCACTAAACAGTGTGTGCGATCACAGTGTTCCCGTTGAAGTTTCGAGGGGTGGCGGTGAGGTGAACGAGTGTGAAAATATCAACTGTAGCGAAAGCACGTGTCTCGAGTGAGAAAACAATATCGATATTTTGACGAAACGATGTAATTTTTGGTAAAGTTTAACATCGTTTCAGTTTATTTGAGTTGCTGATAATGATTAGAGACAAGTAGGTAAACACAATGAAAGTACTAATTATTAATATGATGAGAACGTTTTGTCAGAAATTTTCTAGGTTATTGGGTGATTTTTTGTTAATTCGTTAACCGGCTAATGGGGCTAGATAAACACAAGCTATCACAAACCCGGAAATGCTTACAACGTACCACTATTTACGTTAGAAAGGGTGTAATGGAACTAGTAAAGCATTTGGTTCATATGCAAAAGATGTCAATAATTCGTGTCCGATCATGACCCCTACGCTGTTTCATGATGGACCGCATACAGTGTAAGATGGGACAAATGAAGGTTTAATTAGAAATACATATTGTACGGTACAAATCAGAAAGACTGATTTTTTTGCTTCCAAAAATAAAAGATTGATAAATGTTGATTAGTTTAAAAAATAATTAAAGTTGACTGACTCATATATGTATTGTTTTATTTGAGCATGACGTTATCACCTTGCCCCGACTTTCTGTATAGGCTGGGAGAAGAAGAATGCTAGAAGGGAGCACCTGTGCCATATGGACATTTTATTTTCGGTTATGCTGTCGTCGGTTATTTCGGAAGGGAAATCCCCTTTTTACGATATTTCGATTCACCTTTCCGGCGTAGCGACGTGTGCGATATAAACGCCCGACCGTTGAACCGCGACAGCCCACCATGTGAATCTACCGTCATTTTGTGAGCGAGCTATGAAGAAAATCAAAACAACAACACAACTGGAATTGGACCGTGAAAGACTTTCCCCGTAACTCGTTTCAATTATAGGTCAACAAACATCAATGTTCCCGAACGTCGCCCTAGGATATGTCTACGCTTGTATGAATGTAAGAACGTTTCCCAAAGAAGTGCCCAAGCCGTGAACTTGGCGTGAACATTGCAAAAGGGTACTTAATTTGTTTTCCGTGGCACGGTAGCCCCAAATCTCTGGACATGGTCCCATCATAGCTCTCGCAATAACGAACCGGGACTGTACAATCGATACTCACTAAATGATCAACGACTTGGGAGGCACTCGGCACCCAAAAGTAGTTATCCAATGATAGATCCATATCGGGTGCAATGGTATTGTGCGCATCTTCCTCGAGATCAATGAACAACACTCCTACTCTGCACCAGTATATTGATGCTATTCAAAGCTTACATCATCTTTGTTATGGTTGCCATGGTCTTTTGGTTCTGATTATGTACGTGCAATTATCATGTCAGGAGAAAAGATCGAGGACAAAGGGTGGAAATACAGTAAGTAAGGGGAATTCGATATTATTTCGTTGCTGGTTTCTGTGTTTAACATGCACAAGCCACGACGGAAATGTACCTATCTGCCAGCGTATAGGTCCAAATGACATGGGGGGGGGGGGGGGGGGGCGGAGACAGTTTTATCCAAGTAGATTTGCCCGAGTCGCAAGATACCCAAGCAGCGGTCCAATTCGTACTCGAACTAACATCATCGCAAAGAATTCGCAATACTAAACCTAAAAGGGTTTCATAATTAATTGTAAACATTTCGGTCATTTTGGATTCTGACAAAAGCCGATCCCTATGGCTATAGACTCTACATACAGGAATTGAAAACTCAACTGCTGTAATCCTGCATTGCATGGGTATGCAGGGAAAAAATCCATGGGCACGACACCGGTGGGGCGATGTATTCTTGGGAAGAATCCAAAGTGGATGTCGAGGGTTGAAAGAATCTCGGAAAAGTTTCCAATGACCAGCAAGCGGTTGTAGACATTGGGCAATAAACACACGACGGAAAATAAATCGTAGAAGCGCCACAAGCCAAATCTCCGTCAGGAAATTTGCAAGCGGCAGGTAAGCCGGTGCTGGTTATTGTAGCTGAGCCGGAACATGTTGACGAGATAGAATTGGATATTCGGGCTCTCGGCCTTCATGGACAAGAGCCTGACTAACAAGATAGCCCCCCTGTTGTCCCTTTGTTCTTTGAGTAGATCAAAATACTCGGCACGTTTTTCTATTTTCATTTTGGTGAACCCTCATTTTCAAGGGGTGAAACACGCCCCAAAAAACTAGAGGATTTTTCGTTTCTGAGAAATAACTTTTAAAGTCAACGAGATACAAGAAAATGTCACACGGCAAAAGTGTTTATTTTTTCGAATACCATAAATTTGTGATGGAAACGATGTCAATGACAGCAAACTTCATATTGTTCATCGCAAGAATGCAATTTTGTAATGCGTATCTGCGGAACGCTCCATTGGACTGGGGTGCACATCAGCACATGCGTAAATGCTAAAATTGTAGTGGATACTTTTTTTTTTAATTCTTTCGATATCTTGCAATTAAGGAATTAGGCAACAGTAACGGGTATAAAATCATGTGCAAATTTAACATTCTTTTTCGTACGAAAAAGTTATTCACTCATAAAATTTAGTACACATCTATTTAGTATGAATATCAGGCTGTTAGAAAAAATATATATTTTTTTCGATGTACAAAACAGCCGACTACTCGACACTTCTCGAAATAGCTTTTTCCAATTGGCGTGACAAACAAGTTCAACAATTTTTACTCGATTTGATTCAAATTTAAAAGTTGTTCCTAATTGCATTTCGCAGAGAAGTACGTACGGAATTTCTGATTAATCGAAGACTTTTCCTTTTATGACCAGTTTTATACGAAATTTTTCACTGAAAATTCTTTCAAATACCTACAACTTCTGAATAAAACAATATGTTTTAAATTCCGTACATAATTCTCTAGGTATTCTAATGTAGATTGACGAGAATATTTGTATTTTGTTCTAGGTAAATAATTGTGGATGCTAAATGTGACGCCGCAGAGCGCCTAATGAAAAAAGAAAACAAAAGAAAATATTAGTCGTCGGCTATCTTGTACATCGAAAAAAAAAATTTATATTTTCTAATAGCTTGATAATCATACTAAATAGATGTGTAATTAATTTTATGAGTGAATCACTTTTTAATACGAAAAAAATTGTTAAATTCACACATGATTTCATACCCGTTACTGTGGCCTAAGGCCTTAAGAGGTTGAATCACCCTGCGATTTTCTGCGATAATCTTGGCCTATAAATAGCTATAATGTTGCGACACCAAGTTAAATTGGTGTGCCTGAATATCCATTCGAATATTCGGTTAAAAATGTATGTAAAATTATCTTCCCCCTCCCGTCCCTCCTTATAGGAAATTCCACCCTTGAAGATACGGAAAACAGTACTTTATAGATTTTTCCAAGACTATCTCCCCGTAATGTTACAATTAATGTTTATTTTAGGTACGTATATCCTCAGTCGTTTTCCTCTAAAATAAGGTTGCATTCATATGAAAAATTTAAGAATAAAAAAAATACTCAGCTTTAAGGAGGTACGGTGATGACCACGCTAGTAAACTAAGAGTCTATTTTTCGCCATAATACCGCTACGTTTTAGACATATGTGTGTGGCCTATATTTCGAGAAATATTTTTTAAGTATTGAATTTCAAGCTACTTATTATTTTTATAATATGAAAACAAACGTAATAATCTACTACTCGACTTCAGTAGTACGCCATATCGTCGACGTTTAGCATCGTTGCATTTTCGATAGCTGTCATCGGTCCCTCGCGCTCGGCTTATTATTTTTGGTAGCCGGTAAACATGGAGAATGAAAATAAGTGCTGTAAAAGTTTATCAAGAGAGTAACAGAATTGTACCTGAAGTCCAGTTTAGAGACAAAGGTAGATTCTGTCGGACAAGAATTAGAGAGTGAAAAGATGATATTGCGAATGCAAATGAAAAACGTCGCGTTGACGTTAACCTCAATATCCAATGTCCAATCTGTCCGAAGTCAAAACATATTTCATCGATTGTTATGTTATTTTTCCCTTTCCTAATTTTCACAATATTTGCAGATATAAAAACGAACGTTCGTTTTATATGACGGTTTTTCCATGCTGAATTTACATATAAATGCGTTGTATACATGTCACCAGAAAGATTGAGATGCCTTAGCTATACATAAAAGAACTTTGAGTAAATATCGACGAAAGGCCTTTTATAATCGATTAAAAAACGTACGGCTTCACACAACCATGTTTTAAATTCGCGTTGAAAATATCCGATAGAAGAATCAAATTTGCGCGCCCATGCAGAAATTTTTTGGGGACTCCCCAGATCCTACCAGATCCCTAGGGGGATTTGATAGGGACGCCCCAAGTAAGGAGTCCACACTGGAATCCAAATAGATTTGTTGGGGATTCCCCAGATTCTACCAGATCCTTATGGGGATTTGATAGGGATGGCCCAGGTAGGGAGTCCACATTGGAATCCAAATGTATTTGTTGGGGACTCCCCAGGTTCTACCAGATCCTTATGAGGATTTGATATGGACACCCCAGGTAGGGAGACCACATTGGAATCCAAATGGATCCTGGGCTGTTTCCAGATTAACGTGGTTTGAGAATTTTTTACTAGAAATTATATAAAATGGAATTTCGCGACGCTCTGTAAAAAATTATTCTTTGATGGTCCCGTGCACAGATTTGCTTGGGAGTTTCAAGATGCACCAACGTGTTTCTAGGAATTTGTTAGGATATCGAATACTACAATATATAATTATATTCTTTAGTAACTTCTTTACTTTAGTGCTTACCCATACTGTATATTTATAGTTTGTTATGGGCTAGTATTTTTTGTACGAATAAAAAAACTTGTTATAAATTTTAATATGCACACTTTTTGAATTTTTAATACTTATGCAAATAAAAATTTGTTTTGGACGTGACGGCAATCGGGTAACGATTGCGTCTGCGGTTTATCGCTGTGGGTGTGGAGTTTTGTTAGAGCGGCTTAAATGAGGGTTTAAATTGATCTCTTCAGTGTATCGATGCTTTTATTTTTTGTAGCATTTTGGGCTTACAGAATGCGATATGATTGATCAAGCATCGTATCGGATTCCGTTCAATACTGTGGGGAAGCTTTAAGATTCTTACCTTGGATTCCGATGGGAAATCCCTATTGGATCCTAATAGGGAATCCCTATGGAATCCCTATGGAATCCCGATAGGAATCCCTACTGGATCCCGATGGGAATCCCTTTTGGATCCCGATGGGAATCCCTTTTGGATCCCGATGGGGAGTCCCTCTTGGAATCCAATGTACGAGCGTGACGTTTCCTGATAGGGATCCAATGGGGTGTCCCGCTGGATCCCTATCAGGGAGTAGGGAGAAGTAGGGGAATCCTATAGGATTCCAAACACAATTTCTACCTGGGCGGGTATTCGGCGTTGCCACACTTCGAGCAAGATGGCTGCGGTTACGTCACGAGACGTCTCTCGCCGAATACTTCGGTTTTTCGCGACTTTATTTCTAAATTTATTGCTTATTTCTGCGGTGAGTTTTCCAATTCAAGTTGCCTTATTGATCACAACGAACCAACGAACGCAACCGTCAGTTTTTTTTACGTGTGTCTTGGCTCCAAGTAGCACAAAAAAATCGATATATGAGAGGACAGGCACATTTTGTCGTCTACGTGTGACTAATTGACCAACTTTAACAATTAATAACTCGGAAACTGTACGGTAAATCTCGTGGAAACTCCGCATACGCATGGACGAAGCTCTCGGCAATGTTATTTAAAAAAATCGGGCTTTTATCTTGGACTCGCTCCAATCACCGTACCTCCTTAAAATTTAATAATGGTAACTTCAAAGGGTTCGCGTACATTGCCAAAAGCCGTCTGTTGGATTTTGGATGGCAAAAAAATTACATCATGGCCGGAAATGATGCCATGCAGGCTAAACAAATCGTCCTGTTTTTTTCGTATTCTTCGAAATCATTATAGGGAGGGTGCTGTAGTGACGCTAGAAACGGAGGTTACCAATTGTAAGATCACACAAAACGAAACTTCGTATGGAAGATTTGGAGCCGCCATGCGTGTTTGTGTTTTGTTTGAAGTGTTTCCCTGCAAATCTCTCGAGTTGCGATGTCTTGCTCAAAATAGATTTATTATCTATTTTGTTTTACCTATTATATATTTTATTTATCGTCTATTTATTAAATATTACCGCAAAATCGCGCAATTTGAAGGGGGATACCTTTTGGCGAAAACAAAAATGGCTGACTTTTTTATCAACGAAAGATTTCTATACCATTCTTGAGTCTTAGAGTATGGTTTTATTACTACTTTTGGCTGTTACATGGTATTTTTTTATTAATGTTTAAAAATGGCGGAGGTATGGCACGATCTACTAAACCACATTTTCAAAACTGGCGTGACGCATAACTAAAAATTTAATCGACCGTTTCTGGTGAAATTTGGCATAAATCTTCCTAACCTTATCGTCTAAAAGATGACCCTACATGTTCTCGAAAATGTTTTAAAAAGTCATTTTGTATAGCAAAATATTGCAATTTTTTCGGAAAATTCAATCTTTTGTTTCAAAGCGTACTATTTCATCGATTTTCAACGCTTCCTACTTTTTCTTGGTTTATTTTGTGCATATGAGTGTGAGGGAAAGAAAAATGTAGAAGACCGTGCCATACCTCCGCCATTTTTGAAGAATAACGAAAAAAATACCATGTAATAGTCCAAAGTAGTAATAAACCATACCCTAAGTCACAAAAATGATGAAGAAATCTTTCTTAAAAAAAAAAAAAAAAAAATCATGAAAATCAGCAATTTTTTCCTCATCTAAGGATATCTCGCCCTTTAATTGAATGCGTCATAGGCAATCTCGCGAGATGAGTAAATAATGGAACGGATTCGTCGATTGAAGTTGTCATTGGCTTTCGTGAGCTCTCTTAGGTCCCGTAGCCAGCCAGAGAATAATGTTAACGCTCATTGACATGAGAGATATAATAAAAGTTAAAAATAGAATACAGATTAACGTACTTGCTTGCTGATTAAATCTTCGAAACTACTGGACCGATCCTTATGAAATTGTAACCACATATTCTTTACAACTATGGATGTAGCGCATATCTATGATTTTTTTTAAATTTTGATATTTACTTCTTTTGCCGAACACGTTTTCTTTTGTTTTTTTCGAAAAATGTCCGCCATTTTGTTATTTTTGCATATATCAAAAATCGTATGATATGCGCTATAGCCATTAACATACTGAATCTAAAACCGTTTGATTTTTTTGTTTCGGATGATCTATCTCCGAGATTTCATCAACAGCGCAGACCTACAATTTTTTACGACATTTTTTAACTCCTATTTTCGTCTATAAATAGTGACTTAAATAAATATTTGAAAAAAATATATTTCGAAAGTGTATTTATGAAGTGTAACAACTTTTGTATCAATATCTATAATATAAACCTATCAAAAAATACACGACAGTAGCCTTTTTGTAGCATCTAAAGTGAGAAGACCCCTTAAGCATCGGCATAGGAAAATAATCCCAGTTCTGTACCAGTATCGTCTTTTGCAATTATCCGATTTAATATTATCCGACGGATACTATTGAATCCCAGCCCCGATTTTAGGCCAATGCTTTTATCTGGTATTTCGCCAGAAATCCACCAGGTAGCTTTAGGCCAAGCGCTCTCGCATAACCGAGGACCACGCACGGAAATGACACGCTTGCAGCATGCACTTCCTTGTTGTTTTATACTTGTCAAATAATTAGTCAGTACCACCTAATACTAATTATCTTTTTCAAGTTGAACGCTCGCGGTTTCGTTCGATCTATACGCTATTCTCTCAGCACAAGCTAGATTTTTACATTTTATTGAATTGCCACCGTTGTTTTCTTATCTCACCACTAATATTTACGCCTTTTCATGGTTTTGATTTTTTCTACGCGCTTATTTATGTATTTGAAAATGAAGAATAAAAATGAGTTGCACTTAAATTTGGCCTAGAATTGGTAGACAAATAGGTTGAATATTCAATAATAGGGGCAGTTCTGGGGGGGTCTGAATGTCATCGTCCGCCAATGGTAATGCAATAGGCAATTTACTATCGAACCTTATGTAACTCCCTCTCTCCACATATTTCGTCTATTTCTGTATTTTCTCAAAGCGCACTTCGCCTCCATCATGCCACACTATGCTACAAAGTTTCCCCAAGCTGATTTTTCGATCGCCTCTCGCTTTTACGGTTTCACGGCGTGGTCGTATGTGTTCTGAAAAAAATATTTCGAGTCCATTCGCGCAACGTCTCTCATACTCCTTCATGAAAATGACGAAAGAGCTATGATGATAATGACAAATCGTTTTTGCCTGCAGAATTCCGCTTCATAAAGTTCAGTATCCATTCATCATCTTTTACGAGGGTGACATTTCATTTTAGTGACTTGCCGATGTTATCAACGTTAGACGTTTGAGGTCGTCCTTATAAACGAGCTCGAGTCAATTTTACGGATGTTTCGGAATTTAATGGGTATATCCGAAATTTGATAATAACATCAACTAATCGATTCGACCGATGACTTGTGCTTAGGTATGATTCCTTGGGTCTGCAAATGAAACAAATCGTATGTAATTATTTACTGGGTGATATTCAATTACAAGAAAACCCAACAAGATGTATTTCAAGTTTTGTATGCGGTCCATTTGACTTTCTTTCTCTGCATCTCGGTGTCATCCGTGAGATGTCGCATTCACAGCGATAACAATCGCGAGTGTATAAGCGTATCAAAGTATCCCCTACTTCTCCGCGCGCCGATTTTGAAAAAAAAAAAATAAATTGGTAACATTGTGGACAGCAAGTAGGGTGGAGAGAACGAGGTGAAGCTCGTTTCGCGGATTGTGCTTCTTTCTCTTTCCCCCGTTGTTTCTTTCTATCTGTATCTTGATGTCTCTTTCTCTCTTAGTCGTGCTCCAAAAGAGCGAGGAAAAGGGTGTTTCGTGCCAACGCACACGTTGCCGCGAAGAGTTACGCGAGTTAAGTGTTCCGTGTGGCGGACCACGAAACAGTGCGAGAGAGAAAAAGAGGGAACGAAACGCCTGGAGTCATCTGTCAGGATTTAGTACGACGGGCAACGAGATTGGCTACAAGAGGGCGCTGCTTCGTTACTCTCTGTACGCCGTCCACGCGCATCTCTGCCTCCCCTATATACATCCTATAATACATATTGTATATACATACGAGGCTTTCCACGTGAAGTGGAACAATTTGTTGCCACCATTGTTGTACCATTGAAATTAATGCGCACCTCAGTTTTTTAACGCGTTGGAACGCAGTCCTCAAATCTCACTTCCTGCTTTTGGTGGAGACAGTTGGCATGCTGATCAAGGAGGGAGCTTCTCTCGTGGAGACTGAGATTACGCTTTTTGGACAGATCGATCGATTTCCGTATACGAATATTCTTATATTTCATCCGGGGATTTGTTATTAATGCATCAAAAGGTAAAGTGATAATCTGCCAAACAACTTTGAGTTTTTCTCGAAGAAAGAAAAAAAGTTTTTAGCCGGTAGAACGTGTAATGAATAAATTTTTTTTCAATCGATATTGAACTTCCACACACATCTGCTAGTGCTCAAAAATTAATCAATGGAATAAAATCATTAGTTGTAATACTGTTATCGCAAAACAAAATTCAACAGAGAGGATATTCGCTGAAGAGAAATTGCAAATGTAATCTTTTTTAACCCGAAATTGCAAAAGTACACCTTTTTAACCTGGTTTATACATATGTATATTCTGTGTGTGTGTGTGTGTGTGTGTGTGTGTGTGTGTGTGTGTGTGCGCGCGCGCGCGCGCGTGTGTGTGTGTGTATGGAGGTCTAACATCGAAACGTTACTCCTGTTCGAGCTAACTAAGGGGTTATATACAGTTAAAATTTTCGAAAAATGGATTAATTTTTTTCTTTTCGTAATGTATATATATTCAAGTACACACACAGAAAATTTCTTGTCAATCCGGCGAATATTCTGGGAATTACATGAACGTTTGTAATGACGTGTCAGAGCGTTTGAAAGCGCTTTTGAAACTTTAAACGCGTTTTTCTCAAAATTGTGTTCATAAAGTCGGCGAGCAAGATTTTTCGGAAACGGCTGAACCGATCAGTCTCAAATGTTAACACAATCTTTTCGAGTATATTTTTTAGTAATTAATCGAAGGTTTTTTCTCACCAATAAATATTTTCCATTTTAGTGTGTCAGAACAAAAGAAGAGGAATGTGTACTCTATGGTCCAGGCATAGCAGATTGATAGTGAGACCATTTTTTATTATGAATTATATACAACAACTGTTAAATGCGTTTTTCTCAAAACACGATTTTTTTAAATTGCTGCCATGATATCTCAAAAACGATTCGATTGATTCTCCTTAAATGTATACAGCAACTTTAGTACATATATAACTACAAATTGAACTAAAATAATTAAGATTGCTTCATTAGTTTTCTTTTTATCAGCTATATAGACCCCCAAAATAATACGAAAAATTGAATTTTTTTCTAAAGCGTAAAAGAAAATTACTTTTTTGGAATTCTAACTTTATGTTAGTTCCATAGAGAGCCTCTAGTCTCACGATTAAAATTGCGTTTGGTTTTTTGATTTCAGATATGCAGAACGGCCGGAATCATGGCAGCAGTGGAGCACCTCTTTTTATATATGTGTTCCCGGTGGGCGGTGTATCTCCGACTATATTCTATAGAATTACTTCAAAAAATTCACAAATTTTGTTTAAATGTTATTAAAAATCGTATACAATTTATAAATTATTTTATTCCAATGGTTTGTCAAAAAAAAGAAATCCCCAAAAAAGCATTACAAAACGGCCTTCACACAAGAAGACCCCGTTAAGGCCTAAGTTTTTCTCAAAAATGGATTTTTTTTAGAAGCCGCCATTTTGTCAAAAATCATTGTTTTGCTTATTCCTTCGATCAATTACAAGATAATCCATTATATTATCGAAATATTTTTGGTTTTTTCACTTTAGTTGATCCAGTCTAGAGATATCGTGCTCACCGCAAGACGCCTTTTTTTAGAGGTGCTCCCGGAGATCAGCTATAGCAGCGTTCAAAATAACTATTTTTACAAATAAAAATGTTAAAATACAGTTAAAATTTACCATAATATGTGTACAAATTTTTACGTTAAGGGTAAAACACCACAGTAACGGGTATAAAATTATTTTGCGAATTTAACAATATTTTTTCGTACGGAAAAGTGATTCACTCATAAAATCAATTACACATCTATTTATTATGAATATCAGGCTGTTAGATTTTTTTTTGATGTACAAAATGGCCAACTACTCGAAACAGCTTTTTCCAGTTGGCGTGACAAATACCTTCAACAATTTTCACTCGATTTACTTCAAATGTAAAAGTTATATTCCTAATTGCATTTCGCTGAGAAGTACGTACGGAATTTCTGATTAATCGAAAAATTTTCATTTTATCAGCAGTTTATGAGCAGTTATAACGAAATTTTTCACTGAAAATTCATTTCTTGAGGCCAACAGACCAACAGGCCACAGTAACAGATATATAAAATTATGTGCGAATTTAACGATTTTTTTTCGTATGAAAACGTGAATCGCTCATAAAATTAATTACACATCTATTTAGTATGAATATCAAGCTGTTAGAAAACGTATATATATTATTTTTCGATTTCCGAAATGGCCGACTACTAATATTTTCTTTTGTTATTTTTTTTTAGGTGCTGCGCGGCGTGACATTCAGCTTACACATTTTTTTACCTAGAACAAAAAACAAAAATTCCCGTCAATCTACATTAGAATACCTAGAGAATTACGTACGGAATTTAAAAAATATTGTTTTATTCAAAAGTTGTAGGTATTTGAACTCAAAAAATGAATTTTCGGTGAAAAATTTTGTTATAACTGCTCATAAACTGCTTATAAAATGAAAAGTTTTCGATCAATCAGAAATTCAACATTCAACTGAAATCAGAATTCAACATTCAACTGAATTCAACAGAAAAAGGAACATAACTTTTAAATTTGAAGTAAGTCGAGTGAAAATGTTTGAAGTTATTTGTTACGCCAATTGGAAAAAAGCTGTTTCGAGAAGTTTTGAGTAGTCGGCCATTTTGTGCATCGAAAAAAAAATTCTAACAGCTTGATATTTATACTAAATAGATGTGTATTTAATTTTATGAGTGAATCACTTTTTCATACGAAAAAAAAAATTGTTAATTTCACACATGATTTTATACCCGTTACTATGGCCTAAGGCCTTAAGTTCAAATACCGACAACTTTTGAATAAAACAATTTTTTTAAATTCCGTACGTACTTCTCTTGGTATTCTAATGTAGACTGAGGAGAATTTTTGTTTTTTATTCTAGGTCAAAATAGTGGATGCTAAATGTCACGCCGCGAAGCGCCTAAAAAAAGATAACAACAGAAAATATTAGTAGTCGGCAATTTTGTACATCGAAAAAAAAATTCTAACAGCTTGATATTCATACTAAATAGATGTGTAATTAATTTGATGAGAGAATCACTTTTTCATACGAAAAAAATTGTTAATTTCACACATTATTTTATACTCATTACTGTGGCCTAACGCATTAATAGATTTAAAGGTTTTCTCAAGACATTTTTTTGGAAAATCGATTTTGTTGGGCCTCCTGATTGTATATAATCCCTTAACTGTGATGAGATTATATTGTACTTGTATTGCAGTTGACAAGAAATTAAGCGAGGTGACTGCAATAATTATCAAAAAAGGCAACTTTTGCAATTTCTCTTTAGTAAATATCCTCTATGTTGACTTTTGTTTTGCGATAAAAGTATTACAACAAATTATTTTATCACACACACATATATATACATGATGACATCCATTGTTGTAATACTGTTATCGCAAAACAAAAGTCAACAAAGAGGATGTTTACTAAAGAGAAATTACAAAAGTTGCCTTTTTGGTAGTCATTGCAGTAACTTCGCTTAATTTCGTGTCAACTGTAATACAAGTACAATATAATCTCATCACAGTTAATTGGCTCGAACAGGTGTAACGTATCGATGTTAGACCTCCTCCACATATCATGATAGGAACCGCCTCCCTAGAGGTGAAAGCGGAACTATATGATCTCGTTGTACGTGTGACCCTTTTCTCTGCACACCCCATTTTCATTTCTGATCGTGAACGTACAACAATTCTCCATGTAGAACATCTCTTCGTCCCCTCGAACCGATGAACTCTCGGCACTTTTTCCACTTTCGATTATCACTATCTGTCTCTATATCAGCCCGATTCGGACAATTTCACGAAAAACACCGATTAAGGTGTATATGTGCTTCGGGGATGATCGCATCGTCAACGGATACCCACATTTAACAATATTGCAAACACATAGATCGGTTATGATTTTTCGTATTCGTGTATACATTTTCCCACATCCGAGATTCTTGTCATCGTATTAGGGCTTTGTATATACTTGTGAGGAATCCTGGAAACGACCGACACGATCTACCAATCTCATGTGACTCTAGTGTGTTGGATAAATGCTTTTATATGTGTACATGTACTTCATGATAAATAAAAAGTGGAGATCTGTTCGCCAGTAATTAAAATTGTATTAACATGGGACGTGAATATCGATAAAGACATCGACAAAAATATTTTTATATATATACATTAACGAGGAGATATTGTTTAGTATTATTTTATAATTGCAGTCGCCCTAAAAATAAATGGTCACACGTGTAATAAAAGAATACAGTTCGGAGAAGATATTCAAAAGGCCATCGGAGACGTCATCAGACCATAAGATAACAGTGGTCAGTGGGCAATTAATAGTTTTTCATTCTGATTACCTGACTTTGTATTTGTTTTTCTCCTCACTTACTATGCACACAGAGCATGAATCATAGCGAAATAATAATAATTGAGCCCTAGAACGCGTAATTTGTCATCGTTAACTTTTGGAAATAATAATGAGTTAAGTCTGATAAACCTGCAAATTTCGTCTTACATTCTCAACTTTGCGTCGATCTGCCCTTAGTACGACATCTATGTTTTTTTTCTTCAAATAACAATAATTATTGTATTTGCAGAGATCGTCAATGAGAATTTAAAACGACAAAAAAATGTTTGATATTTGCGCTCGAGGTTCAAGGATTGTAATTAACGGCGGTTGAGGGGATGAATAGTCACCCTTTGCCTGACCACGTGATAGGCTTCAATAGGTCGGTCACGTGGTTCAAGACGACTTAAATTAAATAATGTTTTTCGGTCAAATCTTTGAACAGGATGTTTTTTTTTTTATAGAAACTAATCCCCCGTAATATTGGTATACATATTTTCAGAGTATGTTAAAACGAATAAAGCAAAAAGAGGTTTCTTTTGCAATTCATATTTGATTTCTAAAATAAATGTCTTCAGCTGTAAAAATATAAAATACGTGTGTACCAAAACCCCACGTATGGAATACATTAAAATTAAGTCATAATTAACAATTTTTTTGTCCCACTGAAACTTTGGCGCATTTTTGTTTCATGTTAAAAAAAACTCCAGAGGCACTACTTTGAATTTGAAGTAACAATCTTAATACGCATATTTTATTCCCAGCAGATCTTTAATATCCTTCAGCCTGCAGAATATTGGTATTCAAAATGATACGATTATTTCGAGGTAAAGAAAGCGTAATTGTGAAATTCGTATTTGATTAATCAATTGCCTAATTCTTTGAATTAGTTGGATTACTCGGATTCAATAGCACTGTCCACTCAGGTGCAATTACGATGGAGAGTAGTACAAGCAAATCATTCGGCACTTACCATCGACGTTGAGAGTTGCGATGATGAACAAGGCCGTCCCAGCCGCTAGAAAAGTCGTCAATGCTGTCATGATGTTCCAATACCTGTGGAATATCTTTCATTCAATATCTCTGATGTCCCGCTCCTTTTTTCCAACTTTGTACAAGTATCACTTTCGATGAATTCCGGTTACAAAGTGTAACATTCCGTCATCCAATTCTCACCCCTATCTCACTTTTTTCTATCCCGCTCTGTTGCTCTTTCCACCTTATCTTGACGGGCACGTTTATGCACTGCCGAACTGAATGCAATAGTTGAATCTTAACTTGAAAAAAAACTCAGCGTCGTTATGCGGAAAAACGTACGCGAGCTACCGTCGGAAAGTTCGGATGCTGACTGACGTCGTGGAGGCACGATCTTCCACAGGAGCAACACAGGACATACGCATGCGTCCGGGTCCCCCACGTGCCTTGACACCCGTTTGGAAATCTTTCCCCTGTGTTCACGTAACATAAATATTTTTCATGTATACCTGACTATTAATACCTTATATGTAGACACTGTGTGTAGCTTGGCGCTATTCATAAATGTAGAAATTCTGGAGACAAAATGTGATATCGTAATACTTTTTCATGAATTTAATGAACTCGTGCATGCCCTCCTAGTACCTCTAGTTATGCTAATTCGAAAACTGTGTAAAAATCAGTCGCAATAATTTGTGGTGACAGAGTAAAGATCAAATTGATAATTCCTCAACATACCGTGACTTTACCTGGGTTGCCGAGACATGAGTAATTACGTTTATTTGAAGTGAAGAGAAATTCATTGGGTATGCATATATTTCTCATGCTAAATGTATATATTTGATTGGCAAAATTCCCCGCCTTTATTGCAGGTTAGAATGTAACGCCGTTTAAGACAAAAAGTTTTACCTTCAATGAATAAAATATATGCCATTTTCTTTTGCAACATTTTTTGCCATTTTCCGGGCAACTGCATAATTACAGCCTCGAAAAACTTCCCATTTCTGACTGCGTAAGAGCAATTTAGGTGCCATTAGAAGTCGTCATCTGAGCTGACATGATCAGTGCCGGATTCATATTTTTCTCAAGGGGTATGCATCACCTTGAAGTTAAAAAACAGATCGATTTTCAATATTTTTTTTTCGTCTTAGTCATTGGGACGATAAGGTCGGTCTTTCGCACACGGATAGTACATAGTCTTGACATATCGCTGTTTCTTTTAGTGCAAAATATACATAATCAACGTAATCATTGTCATTTAATCTCATGACCGTAATCTCGACACGGCTCCGTCGTGTGCATGATTCCGGTAACTAGATTCGTCTAGAGTAAAAAATGGAGAAATATACTTTCAGTACAATTTAGGAGCGACAAACCTACCGGATGCTTTTTCAAAATTTTAAAATTTGCATAAATTGCACTGTTTTAAAAAAATGTCGATTTTCGACAAAAAATATAACTTTAAACGTTTGTTATTAACAAATGGAGGAACATATGAAAAAATCATCCGGTTTGTCGAATGAATGTGTTGTAAAATGTTTTTAGTCTAAATTTGAAGTAAATCGGCCGATTAGATTTTGAGATATGACGTACGCCAAATTGCAAAGTATACTTTCGAGTTAAACACAAGAGAAAAAAACGTACTAAATCCACTTTTTCCGTATACCATTTTCGTATAAATGTTTGGGTCTGCTCAACATCTTCGGTGGTTCTTATGGTTTCAGGTACGGCAATACGAATAGGCCATTTATTTTGTTTTAGAATCGCTTTTTTTTCGTTATAAACAATTTAATTGTTATAATGACGATTGTGACGAAAACGTGCATTTTGTAGAAAAAAGTTTTAGCTAAAAGATGTTTCTTTTTGAATTGACAATAAAAAGTGTCTCTTTCATTTTGTTTGCTAGCTCCATTAGTAATGGAGATATGAACAAGGAACCTTTTTACGAGAGAGACGGAACGATGAGTGAAAAGGACGAAATGATGAGTGAGAGGTGATGCGATGAGTTTTCGTCGCTTATATCTGCAATACTAATGGAGCTAGTAAAAAAATTAATCATTTTTTATTTCAAACTTCTATCTATGAAATGCACTTTTTCGTTCCAATTGTTATTTGAAAAATTTAATTGTCAGAAAGTGCCACGCTGTATGGACTACTCGCTTGAGATAATGTCACAATTATTTTTCGTTCCTTCAAGCTGCGATTCCTGCACTGTATACCAATCAAACAGCCTGGTTGGACAAAGTCATATCAATGCCCCCAGAAACCATACAATGCACCGCGCAGCGCTAGAGCCGCAATGCAACGGAACGTTCTGACCTGCTGCACTAAAATCGTCATAACTCGGTCAATTTTTTGAATTTTTACAAAATCTTTGAACCAATTCAAAGTTAAAACTCTACGCAGTAAGAAAATAAAATAAACCGAAAATCGATTTTTTTAAGGGGTTACCCCCACTTGCGATTTTGAAAAAAATTGATTTTTTTTATTGCATTTTTTTGAAGTATAAGTATCTGAGAATATGTCCTGAAAATTTCAAGTCGACACGAACAAAATTGACTGAGATATGAGCGTTGAAAGAGAAGAATCTGTTGTGTAAACGACCAGAAATTGAAACTTTAAACGCGTTTTTCTCAAAATGGCATTTCTGAAGTCGGTGACCAAGATTACTCGAACACTAATGAACCGATCTTCTTGAAAATTTTCAGGCTTATTTAATACATAAAAATGTAGTCTTTAATCGTTCGATTTTTTTTTTTTCGAAAAAAATTGCCGTTTTATAGTCAAAAAACGGCCGTTTTTTTCGTTAAAATCGAACCATTAACTTTGACTGTCCGCCATTTTGTGAAAAATGAATATTTTTAAAAATCCTTCGATTAAAGACTAGTTTATACTTATATTTGACTAAATCCATCCGCATTTTTTTCTTCAGATGATCCACTTCGCCGCAATGTTGGTCACCGCAAACCGTGTATATAAAAACATTATTTCATTGACGGCCATTTGCCACTAAACAATGTAATATTTTTCAATAAAAAAATTACTGAAAGTTCTTCAAGATGTGTTCTTTAAGATGGTATATTGATCGATTAAAAGTTTTGTAGTTTTCTTTTAAAAAATTAATGAAAAAGACCTTTTTTGCGCTACAAGTGGGGGTAACGCCGTAATTCCAAGGTTATGCATACCCTCAAGGATAGGCCACTTCACGTTGTACCGCCCTTCCTATCTTAACCCTAGACGAGGCATCCCATTTCTGGTGCCTTCGACGGACCATGTGTGTTCCGTGAGGCCCCCACGCTTCTTGGTTTAGATCGCCTCCCATGAACGGAAATTGGGTGTACATAGGATGAATCTCTTCGTTTTTACTAAGGAAGAGAACGGTGTATATTAAAGTCAATTTTCAAAAACCATAAGTGGTGAAAAAGTGCTTTGAACGAAAAAAATGTAAAAAATATGCAAAGATAACATTTTTCAAATAAAAACATCTCATTTATTTTCTAATCGACCGATTGAAAAAAATCAAACGGGTTTTTGAATTAGACACAATATACTATCAGAAAGAAAATATTACCGTTGCGCTCTCTCGAAAAAAGTATAATTTTCTGAGCATATGAATATGGCCAATTTCTGGAGATTCGGAAATGGGAAAAGCTAAGGATAATTGAGGGAAAAAAGTTTGCGAGTAATATCGATAACGATTTATTCGTATTTATTGAAAAATTAAACAATCGTGAGAAACCCTTGTATTGTTTCTTTTTCACGCCCGGGCGTGAAATTTTTAATAATGAAAAACCGGAAAAAAAATAGTTTTCACGGCGGATACTTTATCATATACTTATTTTTGAACGTGTACTTTATTATTAAGCGATAATGAGCGTAATTTATTGCCTTCAACCAAGTAACTCAAATCAACTAAAATATCTCAGCTGAGACGCAACAGTTTTTCTAAGGGTCGCCTGAGAAGTGTGGGTCTCATGTTAGTATGATGGAATACAGTTCTTTGACGATGATCGATATCAGGATACTTTTTGATGGTCCTCATTCAATCTGTCTTTTCGATTTCCGCAGTCGGCGACCGTGAAGTTCGTATTGATCGATTAGTTCGTGGAAAGGAGCTTGCAGTGCATACACAATACCTTACCAATCTCACTAAATTGAGTCTATCGCCTTCTTCGTGTGGAAGCCAGCTTTCTTTGTCATCAGTGCAGGTTCACCGCTCTTGCCTCATGATCTCTTGTACTCAACGTTGCTCTATACTTCACATTTTTAGTTGCTCGATACGATTTGCGTCAGAAACGCTTTGAAATACGTTTTTACGTAGCTAAATGACGCGCACGATTTTCCACGCGTAATTTCATTATTTTTAAACAATATGGAATTTGCCGTCTTGGATAGCGCCCGTTGTTTTGGCGTCGCCAACCTCCGGTCGGTGAGCTTAGCGTGACGCATTATGTATAAGTACGTATACACTTCGACGTCGATGTAGCTAACAGTACCGGGGTCGGTACCACTTGGCACTTGTGGAAATCAAGGAAACGCAGTTCTTCGATTGTTCACCCTACTCAGCTGGTCCTGTGCCTAGCGGTGCTGTGGTAGGTGGAGCGCTACTTATATCATCGGCTACACTGATCGATCCAGGTCGTATCATGGGGACCCGTCCCAGTTCTCTCGATCAAGGTTCTAGTGTCTACTAAAGAATCCAGCGAATCCTTGCACATACGTGCTTTTGGAGCATGCTCACCATAGACTTTACATATTCTTTGCAGATTGTCATAGCTTTTTTTACCTTTTTGTAAACTAATAAGCATAGAATGCCAAAAACACTGACTCTGGTTGTCCATTTCTCAAGCAAGCTAAAACATAAGACAATAACGCCAATTGCTGCACTTTCGCCCCAAAATTGTTTTTAATCATCAATTTCAAAACACGTATAGGTTGATCGCGTTTTTATATTCGCGGTGGGGGCTTAAGTGCGACTAGCAGTGAGCTAGTCGCTCTAGAGCGTGGGAAAAATACCTCGAAATAAGTTCAAAGGAAATTCGAAATAATTTAAGTTTTAGATAAGATTTACCTTCTCAGTACGTAGGTAGATCTGAATATATCGATTCTTCATTAAACGGCGGATGTTTGAAGAAAGAACATTGTTTTCAGGAGAAAAAAAACATCGCTGAAAATATTATTATCGACCAAAGTTTTCAATGTATCAAAAACCCCTGAGTACACTTCGATGTAAAATGTTGATTCCAGGTTGGAAAAAAAATTCAAGTCGATCGATGTAGAATTAGCGATATAATGTTTCTCACCGCAGAACCCTGTAAGACAAAGGAGACCTGCTTCATCAAAGTTCAACGCCGTCATATCGTGACAACTTTTTGTGAAAACATTTGGAAAGATACTTGAAGATGTGTAAAATAGATGTGTCTGAACGGAATTTTCACTCTACCAACTCCATGAAATCTGATGAAATTCACCTTTTTCCGGTTGCTAGGCTGCTAGTCTCCCTTAACGGCGTCCAGTTCTATCTGCGAACAAAAGTGTTGCACGCACTTTTCAGCCAAATGAGTAGTAAACCTGAAAAAAACGCAGCTCTATGCAAACCTCGTTCTTTTTAGGGTTCCGTACCCAAAGGGCAAAACGGAACCCTATTAATGTCACTCTGCTGTCTGTCTGTCCATATGTCACGGGTAGCTCTTAAACGGAATGAGTTACAGACCTGAAATTGGGATATCTTGTGTACAATGTTGACCCAAAACCGAATATAGAATTAGAAGCGTAATTAAATTATTTTTCACGAGGGTCTTATACACGAGAAGGAATACTTTTTTTCTTTTTTTTATCCTGGCATGTGGGTGTCATTTTTTAAACTTCATTGGGTTCATTTTTTCCTTTTTTATCTTAAAAAATAGAGAAATGAGGGGCCGTCAAAATGGTCAGTTTTAGATCATTTTTGTTACGGGGTGTATCACAAAAACAAAACTAGTTAGGAATTGGGAATTTCTGCATATTATGTGCCATATACTGTTTTTAAATAACAAATACTGAAAACTTCAATTCATAATGTCGTATATATAATAATTGATTGTATACATAATACAATCAATTTATAATGAAAATATTGTTATTTAAATATTTACAATCGGTGTCGGTGTCAGCTAAGAAGGAGATATTGTCGTCATGGAATAAACGAGATTGCACATTAAACAAGACCGTAGATCGTATATTTAATTTATTTTTCTTAGTCTACTCTTTTTTGCGAAAAATATGAGAATATTGGCAATGGGCTGTTACCGACTGCAAAAATAAGTCATTTGGTATTGTAAATATTTAAAGAACAATCATTCTATATATTTTTATTAGTAGCTTACAACAGGAGTATACAAAGCTTTCTTTAGCTGTGATCACCCCATGCGGTTTTAGTTTCGTACTACCCAAGAACTAAGACAGACAAAAAGCATTACCTAATTAAATATTTAGTTAAAAAAAGTTTGTTAGTCATATATACGGAACTGTAATAGAGCGAGGCCCGACTCGCACTTGGCCGATTTTTTTATTATTTTAACACTGGGAACAATTATACTTTAGTTTCGCACCCCCTGTCTCTTGTATACTCATATCGAAGTACTCCTAAAGACGAGTTCATCGTTACCTATCTAGTACATACACCATATATATATATATATATATATATATATATATATATATATATATATATATATATATATATATATATATATATATACATATATGCATTTCAAATGCAATGCGCCATTCGAAATAATTTTTTTTTGAGCTCTCCTTCGAGGATTCTTCATTTTTTACCTTAACTCACCTTTTTTGGTGGATGCAACCGAAAAAAGGAAGTATCGATTTTTCTCCTATTTCCCATTTTCCGATGGGTGTGTGTGTGTGTGTGTGTATATATATATATATATATATATATATATATATATTAGGGTGTGCGGAAAAAAATCGATACTTTTTTTTTCTGTTGCATCCACCAAAAAAGGTGAATTCAGGTAAAAAATGAAGAATGCTCGTCGGAGAGCTCAAAAAAAAAAATTATTTCGAATGGCGCATTGCATTTGAATATTTTCCATAAGAATAACTCAGGAAAATATTGGGATTTCTGAATGTGGTAGTGCAACTCGTCAGGAAAAAATCACACAAAGATGTCATTAACATATTCTCATGGAGAATTGAATTTCCAACAAATCAGTTTTTACGAAAAATTAGCTCAGAACAACCGTTCAAGTGGAATCGCTGTCTGAAATTGAATTGATAGAAAAAAAATAATTCAAAAGGCTGTAGAAATCGAATTTTTCCCTTTACGAAAAAACTTTTTGGGTTTTTTTTTGTAGAGAATGTTCTGCTCTAACATACAATTTGCATGGAATCATTCTCAAAATATTTCTCTGATACAAAAAAGAATCAAGTACAACAAGAAGTATAAAAGAAACGACGTCCATCGTTGATCGTGTTTCGAAAAGTTTTATTCAATGAATTTGGTTTAATAAGATAAAATAATTTGTTTTTACATTATAATGCTTGATAATCATCGTTCCTTTTTTTTGAGTCTGAGTTGCAATCAGAGTCTGTTTGTTGCAATTAAGGTATTTCTGTCGATGATTTTGCACTACGCCCAATAAGTATTGTAGCTGCTCTTCGTTTTTTGTTAATGAACCGTTATATGCTTCTCTCAAAGTGACACCACGTTCGGCTACGTTATTAACGACCTTTGGATTAAAAAAAAATCTAGGCAACTCCAATAAGTGGCATTTTCCGGCCATAATTCAATATTTATTCGAAAAAAATCATGAGGTAAATTGAACTGCTGGAAAGTAAATAAGGATTCTTGAGCAACGAAATCGCTTATGTCTTTTTTCAGCAACATTTCCCAATAATTTTTTTTAACAATTTCTCACTCGGAAGGATTTTTGGATTTATCTCGAGATTGCAGAGCTTGTACCATTTTTGCCTTCACACTTATCGGCACAGCATTGTCGAAAAACGACAAAGCAACAATTTTCTTGTTAAAGTACCACAAGTGACTAGCTCATTTTTCGAGGCAGCCTCCCCTACTACAGGATTCACTTCGCAATAACGATTGAAATTTTGTAGCCGTGACAGATCTTGATTTGGAGCCAAAATGGGGGAAAAATGTCGCGGTTTCCCGTTCGTAGCGCTAGTGTGAAGCTTGTAATTTTGCACTACGAGCTACCGCATGCTGCCGCCAGGTGGCAGCGTGTGCTATGATGCGCACGTCGCTTAAATAATAAAATTTAATTTCAGACAGCGATACCACTTGAACGGTTGTTCTAAGCTAATTGTTCGTAAGAACTTTTTTGTAGGGAATTCAATTCTCTATCAGAATATCTTAATGACATTTTTGTGAGATTTTTTTCTGAAGAGTTTTTCTACGACGTTCAGAAGTGCCAATATTTTCCTGTGTTATTCTTATGGAAAGTATTCAAATGCAATGCGCCGTTCGAAATAATTTTTTTTTATCTCTCTATCGAGGATTCTTCTTTTTTACCTTAATTCACCTTTTTTTGATGAATGCAACCGAAAAAAAATATCGATTTTTTTCCGCAAACCCTGATATATATATATATTAGACTGATTCAAAAAAAAAAATTATTTTTTTTTCCTTCAGGATTCTCGTGCTATTGTTGGGCACTAATAAAAGAAAATTTCCCTAAAAAGATGGGCGCGGTCACTCAATTTTTAGAGGTGGCTATCTCGACTTTTTTGTATTTGAATTTTTTTTAACGAACGTATTGCATTTTAGCATAGTCATGGCTTCGGATTACGGATAAAAATCACATCCAGCAGCTATTTCGTAACAAAAATAAACTCTAACAATTTGAAAAGATTGCAATATTCACATTTCAAATCCAGGTAGATCAATAATGGCCTCTATACTACTCTCGTTATTCATGTAGATTTATTTATACGCATTAACATTTCGCACTTTTTACGAAAAATTAAATTATAAGCTTTTATTCATAAATCCTATACTTACGTTTTCAAAATGCTACACTTATATTATCTTCAAACTCATTTATATTTCTTCCCGGCCACTGTGCATAACATCGCGCATGCCACGGCGCATACCATTGCGCAAGTCACTGCGCATCCATGGCGCCATTTTGTATTGGCGCAGCGCATTTGTAAATGGTGTTGTCTTTTTTCAATGTGACTCAAGTAAAGACAATTTTAAACAATGACTCGGAAAAACGAAGACAACACAATTTGGCTAATCGGAAAGAAAGAAAGAAAATTCTGAAAATAAGTACCCGTCATTTACCGTGAAATCGGAAAGTTTTGAGTTTGTTCTTTTACAAACATAAGAGAGAAAAACTGACCATACGTCGAAGTGCACACGAAACGATGAAAGAAATTTTCGAACAATGTAAATGTGCTGAAATTCCAACGGGTCGATTGAATAACGCAATCGTGAAATTAATAAAACTCCATCTAGTCTGGAAAAAACTTTTAAACATCGGGTTAAAAAGAATTTGAATAAAAGCTTATAATTTAATTTTTCGTAAAAAGTGCGAAATGTTAATGCGTATAAATAAATCTACAAGAATAACGAGAGTGGTATAGACGCCATTATTGATCTACCTGGATTTGAATTGTGAATATTGCCATCTTTTCAAATTGTTAGAGTTTATTTTTGTTACGAAATAGCTGCTGGATGTGATTTTTATCTGTAATCCGAAGCCATGACTATGCTTAAATGCATTACGTTCGTTAAAAAAAATTCAAATACAAAAAATTCGAGATAGCCACCTCTAAAAATTGAGTGACCGCGCCTATTTTTTTTAGAGAAATTTTCTTTTATTAGTGCCCAACAATAGCACGAGAATCCAGAAGGAAAAAAAATAATTTTTTTTTTTTTGAATCAGTCTAATATGAAGCATATATATATATATGACGCATATATATATATATATATATATATATATATATATATATATATATGCGTCAACAGTCGGACTAAAATTCACCGCTCTCCTATTATATCCTACTCCAATCTGGAGAAACTCACGACTGGGAGAGTTACGTGTATATGCTCACAGAAGGGAGGAACGGAGCTAGGTCGCATTGTACTAACCCGAGATTAATCTGAAAGTTTCACACGCCAACGTCGCACGGACCACAGCGGGAACGCGGCAATTACATCATTAACTCATTTGGATTTGATTTTAATTTGATTTACCGCGACCCAAGACTTCTGCTGTCGGGCAATTTATGTTTTGCGGAGGGATCTTTTGCGATATTGAGAACGTTATGGGATAAGTCAATGTGTGGATTGGCTGGAAAGCATAAAGAACTCCGAATTTCGATATGAACGATAGGGGAGTTTGAGGGTTTTTCTATAAATCGAATATACCTACGGAGCACGGACTGCTGAAAAAGAAGAATATACCGGAAACAATTGTGAAGCGGTGATCGCCCCTTTTGGGGCAGTTGTCGGCAATTCGGCCCGTCCAGGAAGATTTGTTCATAAAGTGGCCTTTTTTCATTTAAGGCAGTATTCCAGTGTAGAAAATTGAGTCCGGCAAAAATACTGCCCCCGTAGAGAAATTGTCGAAGGGATCCAATTGGATTCCCACACTTGTCCATATTTCCTGATAGGGATCTACTGGATCATCGCATTGGATCCCTATGCTAAAACATCACACTCGTACATTTGATTCTAATCAGGGTTCCCCATTGGTATCCAAAGTCCAAATCCAATCCGAATGCTAAATGATTCCCACCGATTTCAACAGAATCCGATGAGGTTCTTGATGGATCCCACTGCTGTAGGTTGAGATTTCTAAACGACATATATGGATCTACAAAATGACTAGATCTTCAAAAAGTGTAAGTCGCTTTAAAAAGTATATTTTAGAAATCGATTTGAATCTCATCACTGACAATCCACTGTAATGGTCGTTTATTATTTGTTTGACTGCACTTTGACATAATATCACCATCGTGACTTTGCACATATTTTCGATTCGAATGTGGCAAGAATTATCAAATGGCGTTGATCGGGGAACAGTACAGAATCCAATTGGATCCCAATGAGGACTCCCTGTGTGCTTACACATCCCTATAGGCATGTGGGTGCATCATGGGACCCCCCCCCCCCCCCCCCCCCCCCCTATAAAATTTGTGCACGAGTTCGCGAAAGTTTTTTTGTCGGGACTTCCAACAAACTCCAGAGAAGAATTTCAAATAAAGAATTTTCAAACGACGTCAATCGGGAAATAGCGCTGAATCCATTTGGATTTCGGTGTGGCCTCTCTACGTGCGGCGGCCCAATCAAATCCTAATAGGGTGTGGTAGGAACTGGAGTCCCGCCGACAAATTTCTGCATGGACCCTTATCTGTTTGCTATAAATAATATCAGGCAATGGTGAGGGCTTCCAGCGTGGATCAGGGTCGCCACATAACAGGTTAGTAGGTTAGATCCGGCCCCGACACGCCGTTCCTTTTTTCAGGAACTGATTAGGAAGTGGACAGGGAAATGATCAAGTACTGGAAGGGCTTTTGGCGATCTCCTCGAGTAAAACAAATAGTATTAGGTTGTACTGATACTTATGATTTCACAAGTATCCCAAAATCATAAGCGTGAGTGCACGTTGTAAGCATAGCACTTCTGTACATGGTACAACATCAGGCCGACCTTTCATCCTCGTACGATGGAACCTTGCTTACGCGAAGAGCTTCGCCTGAAGCTTTGTGACGGATCGTTGGCAAAAATCATTCAGGTAATGTTTTCCCGGCCAGAACATTGATATTTCCTGTTCCTTCAAACACCACGAATGACCTGCTTTACTTTTTTGCCTCATTAAATCAATAGGTTATTCGTTATGCTCATTAGTTATTGTAATCCCAGTATTTATGATAAGCATTCTTATCCTCGTCGGTCAATATTGATTAAATGAATGCTTTTAATGATGAGTAGAATTACAATGGATGTATTAGTTTTATCCTAATCAATTATAAATATATTTGATGGGGTAAAATGCAAAGCAGCTTTATACAGTTCTTAAGGCGGTCCTCTAGTTTCTCGGGTCGAAAAAATCGATTTTTTCATAAATCACATCTACAACATGTGTAGAAAATGTGTGCTAAAGGATTTTTCGATTATCGAAGTGGTTCACAAGTTACGGCCCTGGAACGGAGCGAATCTAGTTGGTGCAAATGGCGCAGAGCAGAGTTTCTCGGAGAGGCTGAGCAATTCAAACACAATAAACCGCCTCTTTCTGAAACGGTTCAAAAAGTTATAAAGCCAATTTATGAGGATTTATCCAAAGAAGAATTGTTAAGCAAATGCCTGGGAGCGGAAACTCAAAATAATAACGAGTCGCTCAATTCTTTAATCTGGTCTTTTGCTCCGAAGCACCGCCATTCTGGGCGAAAAGTGGTTGAAATCGCCATGTTTCTCGCTGTCATAATCTTCAACGAAGGATTCAAATCTATCCTGAAGACCTTGGAAACCATGGGAGTGAAAATCGGCCCACAAGCTAAAGGATATGTTCAACAGCGTGATAGCTCTCAGATCGACTGTTCAGAAAGGCGCACGAGTGATGTTGTAAAACAGGCCCGAATCGCGAAAAGGGAAGACGGAGCAACTCTGCGTGACTTCCAAGAAGAAGAAGAAGAAGAGGAAGGCCTATTGTATGGTCCAGGCATAGCAGATTGACGGTGAGATGAAATTTTTAGTATAAATCACATGCGCGAACTTTTAAACGCGTGTTTCTCGAAACACCATTTTTCGAAACGGTGACCACGACATTTCAGAAACTACTGCACCGATCTTGTTCAAATTTATGCAGCATCTGTAATATGTTATAAGCTAGCGATTGAACTAGGATTATCATGATTGCTTCGATAGTTTTTTTTGTACGAGCAAAAAACTTAAGAAAAAGTGAGTAAAAAATAGAATGTAATTTTCAAAAGTGCATAAAAAAATCAATTTTTGTAATTTAGAATTCACTCTAGTTCAATCGCTAGTCTTAAATATGAAGATTAAAATGCCGTTTGGTTTTTTGATTTCAGATAAGCAGAACAGCCGTAATCTTGGTCACCGTCAAGCACCTCTTTTACTTGATGTCTTCCTGTCGGCCATTATAACTTTTATTCTATTATATATTTTGACTTCAAAAAATTTGTAAAGCTAAAAATTTGTTAAATGTTAATAAAGATTATGCAAAAACAATGAGATTGATTATTTCAATGCTTTGCCCGTAAAAAATTATTGAAAAGCCGTAAAAAAACAGCCGAGAAACTAGAGGATCGCCTTAAAAGGGCATCTCTCTTGAAATTTCAAAAAATCTTTTTTTTTGCATATTGTTACAATGTGAACTTTCAAAAATATAATAAGACCATCCGGCCTCTGAAATTCTACAAATTGACGAAGTTACACCTATTTCACATTAGTGGAACAGTGTTCGTCAGGTTTACGGCGATCCGCCGAACGCGAGTTTGAACGAGATTATCTCGAAACTACATATCTTAACACGGCGGGATTGATATCTTGAGTAACTTTTACACTATTGACCCGAATTTGCACAGTTAGCGTTCAAACAGTAGTCATTCTCGGTTCACGCTCGCATTTTTTAATTAGATGAACCATTTATTAATAACAATTACTTCAGTATGCTGTTTTTCAAAAGAAAACTGAGGTTTTCTTTGGAGATGCTGTCATTTTTCATATTTTTCGAGATTTCGAAAAGTGGATCGTGAACCCATAGCCAGTTGGATATATTTTAAGCCATTTTTTTGTTTCCGTTTCAGATTATATTTGAGCCTGGTAGAGATCCCTCTTTTTCGGGCCTCGCCGCTGAAGGACTGCAACGCCGACTGCAGCACCACGAATACCTTGATAGCTTATCTTCCGAAAAAATTACATTGTAACCACAAACATATGAACAACATGCTAGGAAAAATTATTGATTCCAACCAATGTGCTACTAGAAAAAAATGCATCATTCTGACCCTTCAAATTGGGCTTCCAGAGAGGGATACCCCGTTAAAGGCAGGGTCCACTTTTCAGGATATGTCAATATTCTGACCGGGTGGATTTTACGTGACGATGTACTTGCTCAATATCTCGGCCATAGAATTGTAATTTTCAAACATGGAGGTTAAGACATAAAAACGATTTTGCGATTTTCCCGGATTGTTCCATGAGAGGGTCCGTCAGGTAAATCACACAAGGCAAGTCTGGTCATGGCCCGATACAAAGTAGGAAATGCCCGGTCACATTTCCGTATGGGCTGTTGTCTAGACATTTTGCAAATCGTTTAAAAAAGTGTTCATTTCATCATTCTACAGACCTTTCTAAATTCACCTGTGAAAACCGTTTGACAATACTCATGAAGTTAGCTGACTTAAATAAATTATAAGGAATACGCGAGGGGAGCGCCTTCGAGACGCAGCAACTTTAATCGGGTTTATCCCAAAACTATGCTTTTCAAATCGGCAATCACGATATCTCGATGGGTATCGAGATATCGTTTGTTTAAATGGCCAATTGAGCTCAAATTTGACACACAATTTCAGTGGACTGTTTTTTAACATTGGTAGCAGAATGGAGGCGAAATAATTCTTTTTTCTTCGTATAACTCGTAGAATGGTCAGAAAAATAGGACAAATGGATAATCAAAGTTACATTACAAAATGGTGGCACGCTACCATTTTGTAATTTTTTTTTGCCGAATGTGGAACCAAACATCACAATACTCATGCAGATTAAAAGTAGATTTGGTTTTTTTTTTTCAAATTCGTGCAACCTCCAAAATGCTGGGCACCCATTGGGGGCGCTTTCCGCGCGCCGTTGTAAACAAACTTACAAAAGTACATAATAATACATTTTATTTTTTACATATTCTTAAGGGTGCTCTTATTCTTAAGTTTCACCGCTGTAAACGTCTAAAATTAAGCGATTTTTTTGGTGGAAGGACAAGTAAGGCGATTATAATATTCAAGGATGTTATTAGTTGAATCTTCCAGTGAACAAAAAATTATACAAAAAAATGACGCTGGAGCCATTTTCGCGAGGCATGTTGAATTCGCGACGCTCTGCGGCACGCCGTATAACAGACGCACATTCGAATGTGGAAAAAAATGGAATTCTATTAATTTACATGAGTATACCTAGAGAAATGTGTCGGGGATTGTGAAAATATTATTTTTTGTGTAATAGGCAAGCATTTAAAGTAAAAACTCAATTTTCGACAGAAAACGAACAATTATTTTTTAATAAACAATGTTATAATTAACTCATGGGAAATACCGTATGTATTTCGCTTCGGAATGTTATTTTAAAGATGTGCCGAAAATGTTGTGTGAATAGAATAAAAAATGGTTAGAGTTATACTGCGTGCCGTTTTGAAAAATTGTGTTCCGAAGGAAAACGGTCGACGTCTCGCACTGCGGTAGCAGTGCCTGGGTGGTTAAAAAAGGCCCTGCCTTTTTGACAGGGACCATAATTTTTTGTCCTTATTCTAGTTTCTGCAAAGCACCTCTTAAGCCAGTTAAAAAAAAAAAAAAATTTTTTTTGAAAATTCTACAGGGGTTGCATTTTAAAGGATTCCCCTTAAAGGATCAATAAACATGTAAGAAAAAAATCAGAAAGAAAACTTGAACATTTTCCAGGTTATTTCATTCTAAAAATCACCTCCGAAACATCACTCCAGACAACAATACTTCCTGAAGTCCGTATATTGCATCTGCTTGGATGAACATTGGTAACAGAAAAATATTGAAGAAACTGTAGCCGAGAAAGGAGTGCAAGTAGTCGCTTTTATACAACGCAAAGTTCGAGACCAAGAAACCAAAATATTTCACTACTTCTTCAGATTTTGAGGTCACTGTTAAACGAGACTATTGTGTCGATCATTCTATCATTTTTATCAGTTACCGAATGCAGTTGCCCGCCAACTTTAAGGCGATTACATTTTTTTAATAACGCCAGAAAAAGCCATCAAAGACTCGGACGGCAGGATATGTTCGTTAATACGATCTAATGACGTTGAGGCGCGACCAGCTTGGCCATCGTCCTCACTCTCGTCCAGCCTTCGGTATAATTTGATCGATAGATTCACTTACATATATTGATTGCAGCGTTTACCTACGCACCCATCCTTCTTCCCGCTGATACGAAAAAAAACGATCATATAATGCATCGATAAGTTACAATCGATAAAAACTGATAAATAAATTGCACAGGACATGGAACCCAGAATACAGTATTCAAGATATATAAAATAAACACGTTGAAAGAAAACTGTGCATTCTTACCGTGTATTTTCAATGATTGTCTTCAAAAAAGTTATCCATGACTCACAAATTTCTTGTCACCGAAATGTGGATTGTTCAACTATATTTTAATATAAGTGATTTTAAATATATGAGTGATTTACTAATAATTTTGAATAATGTAATATGAATTTAAAAATTATATGAACCATTTAATAGTGTTTTTAAAATGTTCAAAAGCCCAACTATATTTTAATATAAGAAGGAAAATCATAAGAAAATTTGCGTATGGCAATTGACATCAGGACGGAAAATAGGAGCTTCGTCATCCGCACTCTATGTAGATTCGAATCTTGAATAATCGAAATATCTTTCACGAAAGTACGTAAAGACGTTATCTTGAGGAATTAATCAAAAACTTTCTGTTCTCTCACTTTTAATGACGGCATTAATTTTAATATCTATTCAACGACCCGTATCTTATTCTCATCTCTCGAGAATGGCGCCCCTGCTGATTCTGAAGCGTACGAAGCCGAAGTTGAACAACATTTTGAGCTTGAAGCTGCAACCGGTTGCTCGCTCACCTGAACTCTTCGTGTCTCCTTGCATAAGACTCTTACCCTCTACAATTCCTTTAAATATATAATCTTTCCCCGATCGACGTAAGAAGTGTCCATGCTTTAAGATAAACTTGTTTAATTAAGCATGGTTGTGAACCTTTAGAAACTAATTTTGCCAATGATTGTCTGTCAGTTCTGTGGATATAGAATATCACATTTCCCACCGAATCACCAATAAGACCGAAATTATAATGAATAGTGAAAGCAGAAAAATATTGCGTTCTATAATCAACTGCTTTTTTCGTCATTTTAGTTTTTTTTGTGCCTCATAAATTTAGCCGAAAATAGTTGTCAATAGTCGATTTTTTTCACAATATCGATTCGTTTTTATCATATCGACTTTTTTATTTGAAATTTTTCGTATCGCATAAATGATAGTTACCATGTAAAATGGTATTAGATAAATAAATAGATACATTAGATAGATTTAATATATCATGTATGAAGATTTTTCGCAATTCTCGTTCTAATTTTAGCATGTCGAAAACCACTCGACCGCTGAATTATTACTATAATGACTGTAATATTTCGCCGGATATGTAAGCCTTGTTTAATCTTCCTCTCTGAACCCCCCCCCCCCCTTCTCTTTCTCACCGTGTCGCTCGTTCTTTGTAATTAGTGGTCGTAGAAGCTCGAAGAGCCTGGGCTATATCCAAGTGGCCAGATATTCGTCGCTATATAGTTAGATGCTATATATCCTTAATAGCGAAATACGGCTCGGACATTAAGACGGAATGACACATCATCGCGGTCGGTATGGTAGAACAATTATAGATACCCAAAGATCTCTGAAACGGCTCTTAAGAACCCGTCGAAACTTTGCCAAACGACGTCAAATAGATAGACGAACAGCTGTCTGCCCCTTAAATTTTCTGAATTTGAAAAAAAAACGTAGATTGACTTATCATAAGGGAATCTACGTTTTTTTTTCTCATATCCAGAAAACTTGAGATGCAGACAGCTGTTCGTCTATCTATTTGACATCGTTTGGCAAAGTTTCGACGGGATCTGAAGAGCCGTTTCAGAGATTTTTGGGTATCTATAATTGTTCTACCATACCGACCGCGATGAGGTGTCATTCCGTCTTAAAGGTGCTCCTTCTATAGCGATTGGGGAATACAAGACTTTTAATTCTGATATATCCCCAACGATATGAGTGAGAATCGTATCAATAAGCAGTCGAAACATATACCAATATGTACTATGGATACTCTTGCATCACACATTTGTTTCAAATTGTACGTTGTGGAACTTAAGACGCTCGTGTAGTTGAACAGATCAAGTTTGAAGTAATCTTCGATACTTTTAAATTAGAAAAAAGTGCAGAGGATTTTGAATATCATTTTGAAAATCAAGCGTGCCATCGAGAATTAGAAAGTTGCCTCGACCGCATTGGATAATTTTTCATTATATGAAAAAAATATAGTTCCGAAAAAACGGAGTAAACCAATGTATTAATTTGTCAACGCGGAGTACAGTAATTGTTTTTCTTTGCATTAAGAATGTGTTCCATGGTACAAATCTTCGTCTATTAATACCGATAATTCCAAACAAGTTAGTTAAACAAATTTTTTTTCGAAATTTTACATTTATATACGAACATGTAGTAGGGGAGTTGTGGTTAAGATAGGATACTTTTTTTTACGATAAGTAGTTCAATGAATGACGTCGTATGAATGTAAAGTCAAGCGTACATACATTAAGGTTTGTTATTGTAATGAAATATAGTCAGTTTTAGGAAATTAGTTACTTATATATAAATAGAAAGATAATAAACCACATGTAGGTCGCCGTGTGCAGGACAGCTTCGAAAAATTGGTGTAAGCTAGTGTACTAATTTATCAACGCGGTGTACCGTAATTGTTTTTCTTCACATTAAGGCGTTAGGCTACAGTAATGGATACAAAATCATGTGCGAATTTAACAATTTTTTTTGTCGTATGAAAAAGTGATTCAGGATCAGGCGGGGGGGGGGGGGGGGGGGGGCGTGATTGATTGCCAGAAAAATTCGAAGATTTCTGGTATCAAGTTTTCGCGGTGTGACCGGGCTTATCGGAAATTTGACACGTGACAGTCTTTTGTTCGGGGTGATTACTTCTACATTGATCGGTCCTGTGACCTTTACTGTGACCTTAGCATATGTCATATGGTTATCCTTTCTACAAATTCTATCCTTTTTACCGATCTTATTGGAACGCATCTATTTAGTATGAATATCAAGCTGTTAGAAATTTTTTTTTTTTCAATGTACAAAATACCCAACTACCAATATTTTCTTTTGTTATCTTCTTTTAGGCGCTCCGCGGCGTGACATTTGGCATCCACAATTTTTGACCTGGAACAAAAAAAAATTTAGTCAATCTACATTAGAATACCTGTACAAGCACGTACGGAATTTAAAAAATATTGTTTCATTCAAAAGTTGCACGTATTTGAACTTAAGAAATGAATTTTCAGTAAAAAATTTCGTTATAACTGCTCATAAACTGCCCATAAAATTAAAAGTTTTCGATTAATTAGAAATTCCGTACGTACTTTTCTGCGAAATGCAATTAGGAACATAACTTTTGAATTTGAAGTAAATCAAGTGAAAATTGTTGAAGTTATTCGTCACGCCAATTGGAAAAAGCTGTTTCAAGACGTTTCGAGTAGTCGGCTATTTTGTACATTGAAAAAAAATTCTAATAGCTTGATATTCATACTAAATAGATGTGTAATTAATTTTATGAGTGAATCACTTTTTCATACGAAAAAAAAATTCGCACATGATTTTATACCCCTTACTGTGGTCTAACGCCTTAAGAATGCATTCTATGGTACGAATATTCGTCTATTAATACCAATAATTTCATGTAAGTTAGTTAAGATCTTTTCTTTCGAAATTTAACATTCATATAAGTGAAGTGTAAGGCAAGCTGGTATAGGAGTACGCAGGCGATAAGAGTACGCAGTTACGCCACTGACGAAACGGTTTGCTAATTGAAGCTAACTTCTGTTGTGTTTAGACCGCCTAACAGGGCAAGGGTTTCTGAAAAAAAATCCAAAGTAAAGTAAAACCGAGACGCTAGGTAAGTTTGAAAATTTGGTTGCAATTTCTTATTTATTTTCGACATTTTCTAAGCATTACAAGGACGAAACACAATTTACTTTCTTCAAAAACAATTATTAATTTCGCACGCCGGTTATCTGAGGTTATTCGTCAAAATGAAAGTAATTTCGCATCTCATCGATAAATGGCAGTAACAGTCATGTTTGTTTAAAATGTGCAGTTGGTATACGAGTACGCAGTGCTTATGTGTGTAGGAGTACGCGCGTACACTTATACGACTGTTGTTGAATTTTTTTTACAAGTATACAAACTACACAAAGTATACAAAAAGTATATATTTATTTATATAGTATTTTATATATATAGTATATATTTTATATATACTATATATGGGAAATTCCATGCCATTTCACCTAGCCCGTGAACCCGACCATTTGTGGTTCTACTGATATTTTACCTACTGATGGAGGTAAAATTGTACTCCATGAAAGGAATGTCCTTTCTCAATTTTTAGATTGTGATCTTTTCTCTTTTAGGAGTTTTAATTTTCCAAAAAAATGTCCATTTTGGAAGTTTTGAAATCGTGTGAACGCTGACTCCTGAACTAATTGAGATATCGACAAATGTCACTATATATTTTTTTCCATTTCGGAGCATACTATTGTTAAAAAATAATTTAAAATAATCAATTATCAATGTCAAGGTTTTGTTGCTTCTATAGTGAAAAGTATTTTTTTTAAAACATGATTGCCTTTGTTTTTTCCCACAAATTCCCTAATATAGAAACACCTGTTCTATGATTTGTAAGACTAGTCTCATTGTGGGCCCATTTTTCCTTCTATTTTTTTTCGAATTAATCACATTTTATTCAGAAGCCTTTTATCATTTTAATCTCCAATAATGCTATTAATAATTTTGTGATTCCCAATTCGGCTTGGTTAGGCCTGAAACGGTTTATTTTTTATTTGTGCTGAATTTGACGAAAAAAAAAATAATTTTTTATTCAAAACAATTTTTTCGTCAGATTCCTCACAAACTAAAAATAAACCGTTTCGGACCTGACAAAGCCGAATTAGAAATCACAAAATAATGAATAGCCTTATCGAAGATTAAAATGATAAAAGTCTTCTGAAAAAAAATTAATTAATTAAAAAAAAATAGAAGGAAAAATGTGGTCACGATGAGAGTAGTCTTAAAAATCATAGAATGCGTCACTCTATTTTAGAGAATTTTTAAAAAAAAATAGTTTTCACTTTAGAAGAAAAAAGAACGTTGACATTGACAATGGATAATTTTTTAATATTTTTTAAAGAAAGTATGCTTCAAAATGAAAAAAAATATGCACTGACATTTGTCGATATGTCAATTAGTTCAGGAGTTATCAGCGTTTAAACATTTCCGAAACTTCCGAAAACCATATTTTTTGGAAAATTATGACTCCCAAAAGAGAAGAGATATTCGTATAGATAGATATGTATATATATGTATATTTTCCAAAATATATGGTATATAGTGTGTACATATATATATGAATATATAAAATATTTTCTAGAAATAGTACATACAGTATTTTGTATATATATAGTATATATATTTTTACAAGTATACAAAGTATACGCAGAACCAATATGTGAGGGCTGGATCGAGTGTTTGAAGTGTAAAGCTTGGTGGCCTGTGAAATGCATCGTTCATACAAATGTGGATAACTTTATTTATGATTTATGTGTCGAGTGATGCTTGCGTACTGATCAACCCCCGTGCGTATGCTTAAACGCATGTATGTCTAACACGGAAACGTTGCGAGGTCGATGTCTCCGATTTCGATGAAATTTGGCATGCTTGTAGAATGGGTGAAAATAGGCAACACGTATTTTTTTTATATCGGCGGAACCCGATTTTTAAGGGTGGAAAAGCACCCTCGAAAATTGGGGTGTTTTTCGTTTTTCGTCTATAACGTTTTAACGGCACAAGATATGAACAAACTTCACATTGCAACAATGTTTATTTTTTCATGTACTATACGTTGGAGATGAGAACGATGCAGATAGCAACAAATTTTATATTGTTTATTGCAAAAATGCAATTTTTCAACCGTATCTCCGAGAATTTTTATTCGATTGGCATGTAAATTTGCATACATGTAGAGAATGGAAAAGTACGGATACGATTTTTTTCTTTTTCCGATATCTCACAATTAAGGCGTTAAAACTGCCCGTCGATTTTTTTGCCGAGAGCATCGTATTATCAGCTAACCTTTTGGCATTTCGATCTAAATTCACGTCAATATATGTTCGTGTTATGACGCAATTGCATATTTGTAACATTCCAGCCCCCCCCCCCCCCCAATGGTCCCTCTCTCGAAAGGAAAACGTTCAAAGTTCTTACCGTGCGGCATGGACGAAAATTTGTAGAAATAAAAATGGGTTACAAAGAAAGTATACAATCAGTCAAAATAGTCGATACACATTTTCTCGTTTTAGCGGAACGACACTTAAGGGGTCAACGCACCCTTAAAAACTTCGTTCTTTCTATAGCTCGTGAACGGGCCGAAATAAAAATAAACTTCCAAAGGGAAAAATGTTGCATTCTTCGACTACTAGACGTTCATGATGATAACGATGAGAACAGCTATAAATGGCGTGTTGTTGATTGCAGCAATTCGCGAATTACTTGTGAAAAATCGATATTCAGTTTTCCACTAATATGGGCAGAGGCAAGGATCGCAATCACGGACTGACTTCGTGCTTCGGGAAGCAACTGGATTACGATTGTATATTTACGAAGAAATTCTCCCCCGCCACGTACTGCCTTTGAAGATTACAACACAATCGGAAAAGTGTTCTCACGCTTACTCATTTAGGAAACATTTCAACGCTATGTTTTTTTATGGATTATACTTATTACAATAATGATAGTCATGAGAAAAGTGTTTGAAACAAAGAGATTTATCACACCACGCACAAGTGATAATAGCTGCTTCGCCGCATATATCGCATGTCGGTATATTTTGTGAAAAGCAAAATTCGACCGGGTTTTCGAAGGTTGGTCGTCTTTCTTCTTCGTACCCACTTTTGTACCACGCATATTTGAAAAGGTTTGTAAACCGTGGAGAAGAAAACTGATTGTGTGTAAGAGATTGTAATTTAACGATATTGTCTCTCAAATGCAGATTGACGTCGTAATTTTATAATATTACTGCGTCAGAAAAGTGTTTGACGAAGTTTTTCCATACACGGAAGCCATAAACATCAAGGGGCTATATCATTCCAGTCGTACCTGCAGGAATTACTAATTATCATACAGGCTAATTGTCTACAGAACTAATGAAACTGGTGTAGTATCTTTACAGTACAGTGGTGTAGTAAATGTATGCAAATTTACATCCCAATCGATTAAAAATTCTCGGAGATACGGTTGAAAAAATTGCATTTTTGCAATAAACAATATAAAATTTGTTGCTATCTGCATCGTTCTCATCTCCAGTGTATAGTACATGAAAAAATAAACATTGTTGCAATTTGAAGTTTTTTCATATCTCGTACCGTTAAAACGTTATCGACGTAAATCGAAAAACACCCCAATTCTCGAGGGTGCTTTTCAACCCTTAAAAAATCGGGTTCCGCCGATATAAAAAAATACATGTCGCCTATTTTTATCCATTCTACAAGCATGCCAAATTTCATCGAAATCGGAGACATCGACCTCGCAACGTTTCCTTGTAAGAGTTCGCAAATTCCGTTACGTAGTTTCTTGTTTGTTATTTTAAAAAAAATTAAGATTCCCAATTGTTGCTCATAATTCAAATAGAATATTAAATATTTTTCAATTTAAATGAAAAACTGATTCGTAAAATGTATTTGTATGTTTTTTTTCACCGCTTCGCAGCTTAGGTGCGTACTCCGATACCAGCTTACCCTAGTACTGCGTTGCAGCTAGTGCAATAAAAGAAAAAAGTTCCTGTAATTTTGTCCATAGGTTTCTCTTTGTTCTCTCTCATTTTCTGTACCACTCTTGCCTGTAATATCTTTAATATTTCCATGCAATACAGAAGAGTATGCTCCTTTGTACGATCGAGAATGTAGTAGAAAGGTATGAAATTATTTGTCAATGCTAAAAAGAGGAAACGGGAGGCAAAGAAATACGAGAACAGAGACACTTTCGTGCGCGCATATTACAGGGATGCACACAATTCAGTTAGCTCATTTCTGATATCTGAGGAAAGTGTGCAAAACATCTATAAAAACGTACGCGAGGAGGAAAAGTTGAGACCTGTCTGTGCGAAGTCACGCCCATCTTTCCATTTTACCTAAACGCGCGAAAACTCACACAAATGTGTTCCTTGGCTCCTATCTAGCCGAAATCCTTTGCAGCTCGTCTGCCATGATTACGGCACATAGTCTGAAACATTTCGGGTGCGGGAGAGCTTGGGCGTCGTCGTCGTCGTCATCGTCGTCGTTGTAGTCGTCTTGATGCAGGAAACCGCTGTACACAAGCGGGAGACGAGAGATGAGTTCGGCGAGGACCGCGGAGCGGCTTTCAACATGACTTGCCGCGCGATGAGTCTCTACGAGACGTGTATTCGCTTGTTATGTGGCTGACTACGTACACACAATTTTCACTAACTCTCACTGTTGCCTCTTTTGTCGCGTTTGCATGCATAGCAAGCGGAAAGCTTTCACCACGGGGAGCAAATAAATATGAATTCCTAGCGAGTTTTACCATAACTTTGTCAGATCTTTGACAATTAGTTTCTTTTTCTTTTTCTTTCATCATTTATAATGTTCAGAGAGGCGAGGAAAATAGTTGTCCTAAATTGATGAATAAGGTATTTAAAAGAACTGGTAAACTTTTTGCTTTAAGGCAGCAGATACCTTTGGGCGAGGAAAAGATTTGCTGATTTTTATGATTTATTTTTAGGCAAGATTTATTACTATTTTTGAGACTTAGGGTATGTTTTATTCCTACTTTTGGCTGTTACATGGTATTTTTTTAATTTTTTTTTTATAGCGAATGTATGGCACTGCTTTCTAAACCGCATTTTTAGAACTGGTGCGACGGATAGCTAAAAAAACTAATGGATCGAGTGTGATGAAATTGGGCATTGATATTTCGAACCGTATTGTGTAAAACATGTTCCAAAATGGTGAACCACTTCTTAAAAGGGGTCTTCTCACTTTAGGCCTTGAAAAAGGCTATTTTCATAAATTTTTTTGACAGGTTTATTTTACAGATATTGATATAAAAGCTGTTACGCTTAATAAGTGCGGTTTCGAAATACATTTGAAAAAAAAAAATTATTTCAGCCACTATTTATAGACAAAAAATTCAGTCACAAAAATGTCCTAAAAAAATTGTTGGTCTGCGCTGTTGATGAAATCTCGGAGATGGATCACCCGAAACAAAAAAATTAAGCGGTTTTGGATTCAGAATGTTAATGGCTATAGCGCATATCATATGATTTTTGATATATGCAAAAATAACAAAATGGCGGACATTTTTCGAAAAAAAAAAACGTTTTTTTTCACCGTTTTTTGCCAAAAAAGTGAATATCAATTTTTTTTTAAATCCTTGATATGCGTTATAGATATAGTTGTAAATAATATTTGGTTAAAATTACATAAGGATCGGTTCAGTAGTTCCGCAGATTTTATCAAGCCGTCGAACAACGTTGTTTCGAGAAAAACGCGTTTAAAGTTTGTTTGGGTTACATAAATACATCCATTTAAAAAAAATGTATTGCGAAAGTGTATGTATCAAGTGTGACAACGTTTATAGTATATCGATATCTATAATATAAACCTATTTAAAAAATCATGAAAATAGCCTTTCTTTAGGGTCTAAAGTGAGAAGCTCCCTTAAGTATTTTTTATTGCAAAATTTTGCGATTTTTCGGAAAACTCAATCATTTTATTTCAAAGTGTACCATTTCATCGATTTTCAACATTTCTTACTTTTTTTGTACATATTTTGCGTATGAAAGAAAAATGTTTGTTTCTTCAGGTTAATCCCATCGATGCTACGTGTCACGCCGCCTGACAACATCTGCCGCAACCCATTTAGAAGACCGTGCCATAGCTCCGCCATTTTTAAAGATAAATAATAGAAAAAATACCATGTAACCGCCAAAAGCAGTAATGAAACCGACCCTAAGTCTGAAAAATGGTGAAGAAATCCTTCCTTTAAAAAAAACTCCGGAAAATCAGCAATTTTTTCCTCGCCCAAAGGTATCACCCGCTTTAAAGTACTCGGTGCTTTGAAAGCGTTGACGGTTACGGAACAGGCCAAAATTGCGATAATGATATTATCACATCTTTACACTATGCAACTATATATTTACTGTATAAATTCGAATTTTTATAGCAAGAATACAACTCGTAGGGATATCATAGGATTTTTTGTTAATTCTCCTCGATAACAGCCAAAAAAGTATCTCATCAGCAGTGCGGTAATTTCTAGATTTTCTACAAACATTTATAGCATTGGAATATATCTTTTTCTAAAGAAAAGTAAAATTGCTTGCGCCATGGTATATGAAAGTTCCCTATTCTTATTTTTTTACCATTAAGAAGTTTGGTGACCCAGTTTTTCTTCTACAATCGCTGGTATGGAGGGATTATTAATACAATCAAGGAAAAAATAAAAGAAAACTACCGGATTTTCATTCGCAATTCTGAGTATCTGCTCAGCTGACGATTTACATTCACATTCAACACCACTATTTATTGTGTGTTGAATGTAAACGCCTTCGATTTTATTGAAACTCATACATATGATTAAGCATAAAAAACTATTAGATACGCATTTTTTTAACGGCGGGAAAACGTTTTTAAGGAGTAGAAACACCCTTTAGAGTGAAATATGTCAAGGGCTGATGGTGCAGTTTCACACGCAAGCAGTCCACCGATGTCAGTGGAACAAAGACAACAATATTTCTAATACAAAATGGTCAGAAATCCATGATGGGTATATTGGAAATTAAAAAAAAAACTAAGCGATGAACCACTTTTCTACGTTTTCTCTCTGTATGTTTTCTCTCGGCCCACATTGAAAAGAAGCGAATCGAATTAAATATAACGGATAACATGAGGAAGGACAAAATTAAAGTTACGTATTTTCGCACTTTTGCTGAATAGCAAGCTTAAGGGACGCCCCCCTTAAGCTTGGTAAGAGGGGCGTTCCATCAATTTAAAGGGGTTCCATTAATTTACGACGACTTTCAATGAAAATTGAGACTGTTCGAGAAATTGATGGGGTAAATTCGTATTCAGGGGGTAAAAGAACGTATTACATATTTATTTTTTTTAAATGCGAATCCAATTTTCCTTCCCATTTCTGCCAAAAATTAGTTGCTTCACTGAATCGTCGATCATTTTTTGTCTGCTCCGACTAGAAACTTCATTCTGAGCTTGTTCACTTTGCTATCGTGTGGTCTTTAAAATTCTATTTCATTTAGCGAGCTACGATTCTTTCTTACTTTTGGCAGAATTTCTAAGACGGAGCCTCGATTTTTAACTATTTTTCATACATCTATGGCTTCTTTTTCGGCCATTTTTCAATTAGACTTGAAATGATACAAGTGATCTTGATGAAACGCGATGAGCTCAAAATAGAACCCAAAATTCGCAGATCGCCGACGTGTCGCAGGCGTACTACTGAAATGCAGTCAGCTGGCCCGATATCTACAGGATACGACCTCCACGATTGATCAAGATGCGTTTTACTGGCGAGACGTCAAGTACTTGAAAATAATCTTCGCTGCGTTTTTATGGGCACGATGACAGCATCCCTGTAATGGCTGAACAAATCGAGTCACAAGTAAGAGCGTTGAAAAGATTGGGTTAAATTTGTATTGCTAAAGTGGCGTCAAAAAATGTAAGCATTAAAAAATGTTACTTCCAAAAGATTTTCATGCTTTCGTGTAAATATATCCACGGCGTGAATACTTTACCTAGTCAGTTCAGTACTCCACTGACAGAAAAAATCTATGGATATTAACTAACCCCGTTTATTTGATTTTTTACAATTTGAATCAACTAGATTTCTCGTGAAATAAAAATTTTCCTACTGCATTCCATTATTGGAATTATTTATTTTAAACATATTTATTTATTCGAAACAAAATCTTTTTAATACTGTCTAATAACTAAATATTTTATTCAATCCTGCTAAATCGGTAATTCGCTTTTATCTGTTCCAAAAACAATTTATTTGAATCCACTAAATGTAATTGTTCAATTTCCTAAACATTTGAATTAAATAGAATTTACGTAGAGTCAACCATTTTTCTACTTGATTGAACTAATGGTCTGTCTTTATTGCAACACACACATCAAAGGGGGTGGGGGTAAAGAAGGTGGAGAGAGAGGAATTTGATATACAGGGTAAGGCACATAAAGTGTTACAGAGCTATAGCACTCAAACTATTGACCATATTCAAACATTTTTCAGACAAAAGTTTCAGCGTTCGCGAAGGCTGTTATACTGCACCACCCTATTTTTTCAATCAGTGGGGGCGCTGAAGCTACGTCAACTCCACTTTTTTAAATAGAACCATGTATTTTTTTCAATGACTTTATTACCGATTTTAAGACGAAGAACTACAACACAAGGTCATTCTAGTCACGCAAAGTATGAAAATAGTCGAAAAATTAAGTATCCACTAACCTTGGGTAGGGTCTACTTACAGAAGATGCTCGAAGATCTTGCGGAGCACCTCAAGCCGCATAAAAAGCATTGGAGGATCAAAGTCGTTCAAGGTTATTCAAGGTCAGTATCGATGATACAAATCTAAATATCTCGGATCACTACCAAATATTTGGTAATGATCTGAGATATTTAGATTGGTATTTCATTTTAATAGGTGACCTTAAATGACCTTGAACGACTTTAATCCCGAATGCTTTTTATGCAGCTTGAGGTGCTCAGCAAGATGGTTGAAAAAAAGTGAAGTTGACCTTGACATAACTTCAGCGCCTCTATCGATAAAAAAAATAGGGTGGTCCAGTATGACGGTCTTCTCGAACACTGAAACTTTTGTCTGAAACATTTTTCGATATGATCAATAGTTTGAGTGCTATTGATCTGTAACAGTTTATGTGCCTCACCCTGTATATATATATGTATGTATGTATGTATGTATGTATGTATGTATGTATGTATGTATGTATGTATGTATGTATGTATGTATGTATGTATGTATGTATGTATGTATGTATGTATGTATGTATGTATGTATGTATGTATAGGTTATGTTTTAAGAATCTATACCATGTTATTCGATAAAACTGTCTAAATTTCACAATGATATTAACTAATTGCTATACTTTATGTAATACCACATATAAATATAGGAATTCATTAGGCCTCTTATGCCATTTCTGCGACCAAGATGTTACAAGCGCTTGGTAGCATAGGGGCAGCGTCCGTAGCTATACGTATGTAGGTAGGTTCTGAGTTCGATTTCATAAGGATGAAATATTTTCTTAAAAAAAAAATTGTTTCGGAAGGCCAGGGAATGCCGATTTATGATACAAAATCATTGTGGTAAAACTCCTAATTGAGTGTATTATTTCATTTTGGATTCGCGATATTTTTTATGTATATAGTATACTTGGATTTACCATGTTCATTGTAAGCAAACAAGAATTTATTTGAATCAAATGTTTATTCATTCAATTTGAATATGTTTAATATTCAAAACAATAGCTGAAACAAATAAAAAACATCTTTGAAGCAAATAAGATGGTCGTGGGCCGTAAGACGAGGAAAAAACATGTTTGATTTAAATAGATCCTATGAAATTTTTTTTTGCAATGTACGCGTCGATACGCTTCCGCTACTCTTGATAAATAACCTATTCAAATATCTCATAAATCATTTATCTTATGAATCAAAGTTGGCGTGTCGCTGCAATTCGATCAAATAACTTGACTTACCCTATTATAACCCTGTGTATATATATTTATTAAAATATTTATATATTACAATTTTATATTACTGTGTATATATATATATATTTATATCAGGTTGATAAAAAGGTTTGTCGCAAAAATTTAAAAAATGTCTTTTTACGTATTGACGCAATGTGACATCGAGCTATGTCGAGAATATTCTATAATATTTTCTACTCTTCCGCGTGACAGGGTATAAAAGGGCGAGCGCGCATTCTAGTGGATAGAAATGCCTTCGATCTCGCAGGAGCAACTTGGAGCGATCATTTTTTACGAGTGGCGGCGCGGTACGAACGCAAGCACAACTGCTAAAAATATACAGGGTGCATTCAGCGAGAACGTAGTTTCTCATCGAAAGGTCCAGCGTTGGTTCAATCGTTTTAAATCTGCAGCCACAAGCCTTGAAGATAAGGAACGTTCCGGACGACCGTCGACCATCGATGATGAAGCATTACTCCGCTGTATCAAAGAAAAACCGGAAGCAAGTACGCACGAGCTAGCAAGAGAACTTGGCTGCACCCAACGGTCAATAGTCAATCACTTACACAACTTGGGGTACAGGAAGGTTCTAGCTCAATGGATACCACCACCGTCTCACCGACGACAATAAGAACTGTCGCGTGACCATCTGCCAGTCTCTCCTGCTTCGCCACCATCGCAAGGAGTTTTTAGAAGATCTTGTGACGGAAGATGAAAGCTGGGTCTTGTATGATAACAGAACGTGTTTAGCCTACTGGCTTCCTATCGGAGAAAAACCGCCACACCAACCGAAATCTGACCGTCACTTACAAAAAGTTTTGTTGTGCTGTTTCTGGGACGCAAAGGGAATGCTGTTTCACAATTTTCTCCCTGTAGGTAAGACGATCTTCTCTACACGATACATCGAGAATCTCCAGGAATTGACAAAAGCTATAAGAAAAAAACGGCCAAGACGCGCGACTGTGCACCTTCTCCACGACAACGCGAGACCCCATGTCGCAAAGGAAACCCACAAAACAATCACTGAGCTTCACTGGAATACCGTGCCTCATCCACCATACTCTCCCGACATCGCGCCATCTGACTACCATTTGTTCAGATATTTGAAGGCATATTTGAGAAACAAAACTTTCAAAAACGTCGACGATCTCAGAAGGGATATTTCAAATTTCTTTGAGTTCCAGCCGCCGCAGTTTTGGGCAAAGGGAATAAATGAGTTGCCAACTAGATGGTCGAGTGACATAGAAACCGATGGCGAATATATTGTTGATTAGAAATGTTTTGTATAAGATATATAAACAAATAAATTATATTGAAATTATTGCGACAAAACTTTTTTATCAACCTGATATATTTATATATTATATATTTATATTTAGTTATATATTATTCAATGGAACGAAAATCGCATCTTAGTTATAATGAGGAAGAAATCTGGTTTCCAATATTCAATTCATTGAAACTCATATTGCACAATTCTACGGGGACATCTGATGGCATTGTTCTAGACGCAACGAGAGGGAAAGAGACGTCAGCTAGCACTAAAATGGCGCGACGCTAGAAAATATAAGGATGTAAGACGAGATGAAATAAAGCATTTGTATTCGCTTTCTGAATCCGTTCGGCTTTTGTCTCGTAAGGAAAATTCAAAGTGGAGCTTTGCTATCACGGTTAGTTGATGCCGAGGGCGATTAATGAATTTGATCCGATTTACCATATAAGTCATGCTTAGTTGAATGACGAGGGAAAGAGGGCATCATATTGACGTGTACCGTCAGTGCTATCATGAATAAACCGTTGCAATGTAGTTCACAATATAATTCTCAAATTGAGTTAATGACCAAAAACTGTCGAAAGCTCGATGAAGGATACCAGATTGAAATAAACGATTATTGCAAATTACAATATCGACTTCCGTCTCCTGCAGCTTCCGCGTGAAATAGAGCAGCACGAGATACAAGTATATCCTCGTCACTCTTCATCGATATCTCATATGCTGTTTCAGCCTCAACGAACACAGTCAAACAGTAATGGTGAATGTTATGCCAGTGTAATGATCAATATTCTTTTATCGTCTGTACTTACAATTCTGATTAGGAGCGATTAGGAGAGTAAATAATTGAGACTTCGCCGTAGACTGTCGAGCAGGAAGGACAGCGTTCGGAGGGCGTCTTCGTGCGCGGACTAGTGCCGGTGATTCTCGGCTAACGCGCAAAAATGTCGCGATATTGCGCCCTCGCCTAGTCTTAACGTTCTTCGACGGAAGCCCAAAGTTTCGGGCCTGGCGTCGGCCTCCGCTCCACGGAAGCTGCATTCGGTGTGTTCCCTCTTTTCGGTTTTTCGTTAGTTTTTTTGTTATCGTGAGTTGCGCGGTTCGGGGCCACGGCAGAGTGTGCGTTGGATAGTCGTTAAGTTCCGCGGGGAAACATGAAGAAAATGTGTGAGTGAGTCGGCGTCGATATGCGTGAGTCCGTCGATGTCGGTGTGAATGTGAGTGACGGTGTGGGTGCGAGTAGGGTCGGCGATGAGACCGCCCTTTCTCCGCGGAACCGATTTAATTTGAGGGAAATTCTAAAAAGAGAGAGACGAGAATATATTGAGAATTTTTTGTTTATGATTGTAGTTTTTTTTGTGTCGTGTGTCCAGCTTTCGTTGCCCCTAACCCTTCCCCTCTGCCACGACCCAAGGCTGCAGCTGGCCGGCAACTTGTGTGACCTCCGGTCGGATTTCGTCCGACCAATTTTCCCGGCGAGCCGCCACGGCTGGCGCCCATTAAATAAATCGCCAGACAAAACAGGAGGTCATTTTTGTGACATTTGAGGGAAGTGATTTTTCTGTCACAATATATACTCGTATTAGGTTGACACAATTTTGGGCTCTTTTTTTCCTTTTTCTCACCATCCAATTTCAATTATTCACAGAAAAAAATGGGTGCGGAATCTGCGAGCGGTCAGCAAATATTTAAAGGTCGTTTAAGCCGGTCAAAAGTTCAAATTTTCATTTAAAAGATGGCAGAGATAAGAGAGACTCCCTGTACACACAGGGTGTCCCTCTTACCTCTGCCACCCGAAATAACTCGGTAATTATCGACGTCACAAAAAACTGTTCCAGACGAACGTTGTACAGTGTAAAAGGGGCCATCAAATGCGACCAATTTTTTTATTTCGGTGGAGGCGCTGACGCGCGGGGAAGGTCACCTCCACTTTTTTAAATGGAATAGTACATTTTTTTTCAACCATCTTGTGGAGCACCTCCAGCCACAAAAACATTGGGGTTTCAAAGTCGTTTAAGGTCATTCAAGGTCAGTATCGACGATACAAATCTAAATATCTCGAATCACTACCAAATATTAGAGATATTTAGATTTATATTTCATTTTAATAGGTGACCTTGAACGATTTTGACCCCCTAATATTTTTTTATGCGGCTTGAGGTGCAAGGACGAGAGAGAAGCCACAAGATCTATATCGCTCAGGTCGAATTGTTGTTTTCTTGCTGTCTCCATTCTAGTCGAGACTTTAAGTCTCACTCGGTTACATTCCTTGTCATAGTTGACCTGTACATGAACATTGTTGAAGACTAAATAATACTTGCCATACCAAGTGTATTCACGTGTAATTGTGCAAGGTTGATTTGATTGATGAAGGCTGTTCAATAATTATAATTGTTTCATTCTATTGGTGTTCCATTTTATTCTAAATAAATGCGCTTACTTGCTTAAGTTGCCAAAAAATGGGAATTCGGCTTTCCCTAAAAAGACCCTGAAAATGTTTTCCCCCTACTTGTCCTCTAACGCTCCCGAAAAAAACCCTAAATCTAGGAGGAATCCCCTGATCGGGGAACACTGTGTTACTAGTTCTCCTACCTTTCTGGCAAAAGTTGAATCCCATGTCAAAAGCATGCTTCGTCTTTGGACCCTCTCCATTCATGTACCGATTCTTGGTTTCTCCCAGAATCGGCGTCTAAGGCGTCTTGTTTCAGCCGGAACAAGTAAAGATCGCTTGGTACAAGGTCAGGAGAATACCGTAGGTGAGGAAGAACCTTCCATTCCAATTGAAACAGTGTTTTTTTTACCGCCATTGCAACGTGGGCTTGACCGAGCACTGTGATGCAGCATAATCACCTTTTGGCAATTTGATACTACGGACGGCCTTTATTCAAATAAATTTTCGTTCAACTCTTAGTAGGCACACTTAGCTAGAATCACGTTATAGTCATACTGGGTCCATGGGACTCAAACGTTTTTAAATTGTTATAAATAATAAAATAATGCATTGAGCGATATGAAAAAATAGTGAGGTATAATTTGAACCTTGTTTAATAAAGGATATTGGTTAGAAATCAAAAATTAAATTTCAAATATGGTAAAAAATTATGAAAAAAAACGTGAATAATGACGTTTTTTTGACAAAAAATGCAGTAACTCTTGTAATTATTGACAAAAAAATGGTTTTATAATCTGGAAACAATGTCCTTTGAAATAGACATAGCGGTTTCTGTGGACTTTTCAAGAAGTATATTTATTTCATCCAACGCAGGTGCGATTTAGAAGGAAAGAATGAAACGCTTACGCATATAAAAACATTTATGTTTTATTGGAAAAAAGTTGTACAGCATCAAAATAATTTGTTTAGGTCCTGTGGACCCAGTGTGACTATCAAGGGTTAAACGCTTAGTAACGTTCGGCAGTGACCGTTTCCGTAGCCTCTAAGAGCTCATAAAACACTATTCCCTCCATATCCATAGATGTCGATGGTTGGCTAGGATCAAGCCATGATTTTCTGCGTTATGCATTGTCGAAACAATCCATTGGCATTCCCAATTACAATACGCTACAAAAAACTCCAATATTATCATAGTTGGGGTGTCAATCAGGGAGTAAATTAATGTTATTTAAGGGAGAAAATTAATGTCAATCAAGACCAAAGCAAGGTCAACGGCTAAAGTACTATTGCATTATTTTCTCGTCTTTATGAATAAATTTGGCTGTAATGGCTCGAAATAATAATACAAATACTCAGAAGGAAATCGTACGAGGTGTCTTTTTTGTGGTCCAGCAATGGCTTTTTAGCGGAATGAGATACGAAGAAATTTCAAACGGTAATAATGTTTTATTCTTTGAGTACTATACATTGATAATGAGAAAGGTGCGGATAACCACAAATTTCACATCTTTTATTTCCAGTATGCAACTTTTAAACAGTGGTTCCACGAAAATGTTCTACTCATTGCGATGTGAATTTCAACATGTATAGAGGATGAAAAAGTAGCCGACCCGTATTCCCAGTGTTTTGAATTTTCAGTTGTCTCACAATTAAGGGTTCTAAACCACCGGTTGTTTTCTTCGCCAATATCGACGTCTTATCAGCTAACAATTTACGATACCCAGTTAAACTTTATCAACAAACCCATTCGATTAAGAATTTATCTAAAATACACTCAATCCACCTCCCACTCCCACTTTGAACAGGAAACCGCTTGGTGTCACACCCCGCGAATTGATTAATACTTTACAGGTCTGTAAAGTGACTCTAAATATTCAATACGAATTTTGTTTTGTTCCGGTGGGACGCAATTTTCAAGTGATCAAACGCACTTTCCAAAATCTGTAGTTTTTTTGTTCTTTTGACTATGATGTTTTTTAGGAGCGGGTAAAAATGCAAATTACGCACCATAAGTCGGCCCTGTGGGCTGTCTCGTGTGACTCTCACACACGCTGGTGCCGTCGGAATGGTGCTATACCAACTAAAACATCCCCCTTCACTGTCCGCCCCGCGGTGGGGCAGGTGGGTACATCCGTGAAGGCCCGCGTAGGCCCGGGTACCCCGGTGAGTAACGACACCGCCAAGCCGAAGCGCTGATAGACGTGGGCACGGACAGATGATGTCCTCTAGTTTTACGTGCAGTATCTAGTCGTCGACCGTAACTACACGGCTCCCATGAGCGCGGGGTCGAGGAAACGCGCGACCAACGCGGCCCCGCATAAATGCAGTACCTACCGGTTCGCTCCTGGGGATGCGGGCCCCAGTCGCACTACCGGTCGAGTCGAGTGACTTTCCAACACTCTAACAGCTACGCAGGCTGCTATCCGAGCTGGTGATACGCAGCTCACCCGTCGGAACCTCTAGGGGTCCCTGACCAGCATTCGGCCTAACCACTGCCCCCACGAATCCAACCTTAACGGCTGGGACTGACTGCGTGCCGGTGGCCCCCCAGCCCGCATGGTACCAGTTTAAATCACTGGTGGGATCTTCGCAGCACATAGTCGTGCTGCTACACCTTGCCGGGCCCGCCCCGTCGGTCGTGGTAGGCCAGCTGGGACAGCGATGTCGCCACTCACCGAGATCCACAGTCCTCATCCCGAAGGAATCAGCCCATGGGCGTGGGCACGGACACGTCAATTAGAAGTGGTGCGAGTAATCGTACGCACGAGGATCCGACCAATGATCCTGATTGGTACCATAGGGGCTAGTTTGCCCGCCGTCCTACGAGGTGGTTACTAGCCGATTGTGGTTGGCTCCGTGATGGTAGTGGTTGGGCCGCATGCTAGTCAGGGCAGCTACGTGCACCCAACGGGTGAGCTACGTTTTTATTAGCTCGAGCAGCAAACTGAAGAGTTGTTAGAGTGTTGGAAAGTCACTCGGCCTGACCAGTAGTTGCATTAGGACCTGCCTCCTAATGTGAACTGGAAGGCGTAGCGCGTGCGTGCACATACTCGCCGCAGTTGTCGGCGTTCTCCGACCCCGAAGTCGCGGGGCCCGTGTTGTTAGGGCTACAGGCTAGGTACAGCACATTAAATCAAACTGGCATTACATGTCCGCCCCGCGAGATGGCAACATCTTAGTATAATCTCACTCCCGCGAGTCCTGTCCATCTTCCGTCTCGTTTCGTTTACCCGTCACCACATCTCTCCCCTTTACATGCGATGCCTCCCTCATTCATACCCCACGCATCCATCATCTTTCTTACGCCTCAGCACTGCCTCGACAAAAGTGGCGATGTCTGTCCAATGGTCTCCGTCCCGTAGCATCAGCCCGATTATGTGATCGGGCGTCCTCCGTCCCAATTGTCTCCGTGTCGTCCATCTGTCGCACGCAAAGAACGTGTGTTTTGCATCGTGGGTGTCCGCAGTACTTACAGTCCGGTGGGCGTACCCGTTTTATGTTGTGTAAATAACTTCGGAAATATCCGTGTCACATGAGAAACTGGGTCAGGTAAAAATTTACCTCCACCCATCCGCGTTCGATCCACGGTCTTAGGTCCGTTATCAGCCGTCTTGTCCATCGTTCGGTTGTCTCGGTTGTCCAGCGTGCGGGCCAGCCCGTCAGGGTCCTCGCCTCTTCCGAGATGGTCCTGTAGGTGCACGCTACCCCCTGTTTTTGTACGTACGTCATCGTCTTCCTGTATTTTTTAATGGCCAGCGCGTCCGCTCAGATCTCTGCGCTATACAGGAGGATCGAGTGGGCCGTCGTTTTCAGTAATCTCCGTATAAATAGTTTCGGTCGGTGCGTATTTGCCACCAGGCAGCTGAGCGAAGTGACCATCACCGCCGCCTTCTCGGCCGTCAGTTTTGTGGGGGGCCAGGTCAGCTTCATATCCAGAGTCACCCCGAGGTACTTGGCCTCTCCCCTGGTCATCGTACATTCCGTTCCGACTGTCATCGGAATGATTGTCGGCATTCGTCGTTGCGTAAGCAGGAGAAGCTCCGTCCAGCCCAGTGCAAGAGATAGTCCTTGCTCCGTGCTCATCCATCTGTCTACGCGTCTCATGACTTGATTTAGTGTCAGCTGGGCTAGATCCGCACTGCGCTTTACGATCACCTCCGCCACGTCGTCAGCGTAAGCGACGATCGATGCATTGCGCGGCATCTCCAGCCTCAGCAGGCTGTCGTACGCCACGTTCCATAGGTCCGGTTCTAGAATTGATCCTTGCGCGACACCCGCGGTGATACTTCTAGTCACCTGTCCATCTGTCGTCTCGTACGTGATGCGTCTGTTGTTGAGATAGTCCTTCAGTACCCATAGAAGATAAGGAGGAATTCGGAGAGTGGTTTCCAGCACCCCCAATGTATCCCCCCACCTGGCCGAGCTGAAGGCATTTCTCACGTCTAGAGTCACCAGGATCACTAGGGGCCTTGCCGCGTAATAGGCCTCGTCCGTCCTCCTGACGGTCGCGATGACCTTATGGATTGCCCCTATAGTCAATCGTCTCGTGCGAAAGCCGTGCTGGTTCTCGGACAAGCCCCCGGCCGCTCTTATCGCGTCTATCAGTCGCGGTCTCAGTAGAAGTTCGAAAACTTTACCCGTCGTGTCCAGTAGACTCAAGGGTCTATAGGAAGACGGCATATGCGGCTCTCCTTTTCCTTTACTGAGGAGGACCAGTCTAGCCGTCTTCCAGCGCTCGCTGAATGTCCCTGTCCTAAGACATTCGTTGTACATACCGAGGAGTATCTCAGACCTCAGGCGTGCCATCAGCCGAAGGGCTTCCCCGGGTATGCCGTCCGGTCCAGGTGCATTAGGTTGAAGTTTGCATCGTAGGCATGCAACGACAATTACTATTTCTGAACTCCTTTTATTTTTTTTTGGCAGATTATGCCTTCAAACAACCTTCAACCATTTTTTAAGCGATTTATTTACCGATCTACAATGTAAATCTATAAGGAAAGATTTTAAATGATAGTAAATACATGAAAAATAAAATATAAAAAAAACTTTCGTTGCGTTCCAACGATGCAAAGTTCAACAGCATTCCAGGTGCTTTCCTCGCCTTGAGAGTGGTCGTAGCTTTAGTAAGCTCTTCTTCAGTGAAGACGAGGGCGTGTCGTCTGTCGTCCGCATCCGACGGCTCCTTTCTCGTTGGGTGAGTCGGGAAGAGCCCGTCGACGATCTGTTCCATGGTCGTCACGTCTTGGAGTTCCGCCGGACTTCAGGCCCCTAGCTCCTGCGTCATAATCTTGTAACCCAGACCCCAGCGGTCTCAGTCCACCTCCTCGCATAGCTGTTTTCAGCAGCGCTTCTTACTATATTTTATCGCGTTTGTCAGCTTTTTCCGTGCCGTTTTGAACTCCGTCGTAAGGCGGCGTGCACACATTACGTAACGCGAAATTTCCCAATTTTCGACCCCCCCCCCCTCCAACCCCCACGTTACGGGACCGAAACGCTTGGCCAGAACGCCATTCCGTTACTTAACGGGTGCTTTGCCGTCAATAATTGGGATTTTTCATAGATATAACTAATTATGAAAGGACCGGGTTTATACTCATTTTATGAAGTATATATTCATCTAGTTTTATACTAATCTTTATGACAAAATCTTGCAAATTAACCGAGATATATGCCTTAATTTGACGACGACAAAACATTTCTCTTCATTGTCCCATCGATATCTTTATGAAAGATTATCTGTAAATTAAAACTCAACAATTTATCGATATCTATACAAACGTAGCTATCGTTGTACGTAGCCGTTTTTTATTTTGGTTTTTCTTTACAAAGCGCCGATAGTTTGAACATTTTTTTCTATTTTGAAGGCCCTCTTTCTGTATTCAAGCAGTCTTTAAAAATAGTAATTATGTAATGTGAAAAAAAGGAATACGTACAACCTTAGTCACTGCGATTACAAGTAAGTTTTTTTAAAATTGAAAATCGGTTAATAAGTTTTTAATCATTCGCTCGGACAAGGTCGAAAAAACTATTTTCGCGAAAAACGTGTTCAAAGTTTTCGTTCCGTGTTTCTTGATATGAAGTTATGTTTTTTCTAGAATATTGATACTTACATAGAAGTATCTAGTCGCGGGCGATATGACAATTCTTCATCTTTATGATAGTTCACAAAATAATAAGAGCCTGTACTTTATCTACTGTAAATGATGCCACACCTGTAGGGACTAAGGGGGCAAGCGGTCGCGCTACCTGTTCTCACTAAAGTGACTGTAACTCCGTCAATGTTCGGACTTGTGAATCAAAATGTTGCCAACATATTTTTGAACCCATGCACTTTCAAGAATTATGAAGAAAAAAAATTCCTTCAAATTTTGCTTGGGGGATGTGGGAAAGCTATTGTGCAAGTTTTTGCACAGTGGCTTTCCCCCTTAACTGACATTGCGTATACAAAGCTGTGAACTATCCACGGTAAAATTGCACGCGAGGTTTAAATTAAAAACTTCAATATGCAGAAGTTTTGCTATTTCTGGCAGTTTTGAAATCGTAACGTAACGCACCCCTCGCCCCCCCCCATTGCGTTAATTCCCCCCCTCCGCAATTCGGCGTTAATTGCGTTAATATCTCCTCCCCCCGGGTCTCCGGGTTGGGCAAACGTGACCTCCCCTGTTTGCGGCCGACGTCGCTGTCGCTTCTGAAGACGTTTTCGTCTTCTGTCCGTCCTGTCCATCTGTCGTCTTCCTTTTCTTCTTTGCGAGCACCGTTTTCCACGGGGTAATCTCCGCTCCCTCCGTCGGTTTTTTGGCCGGCGCGGCGTGCGATCCGGGTTTGAGCCCGTTGCCTCGCGTTTGCGTTTTGTCTGTGGCGTATGTTGTTTGTCAACGTCACACTCTCTGTCAGCAGTCCCGAGCACATGCATCCTGTAACACTCTTGTTGATTGCCTTGTTGATTGCGATCACGGTGCTGATATTTATCTGCACGCGTGTAATTTCCTTCATTTTGACCAAGCATTCTCGGATCCGTTGGAGCCGAGTCCGGATCCTGGCCTCGGCCGTCTCCGCTACGGATGAAGCCGGTGGAGTCTTCTGTCCCCTTTATCCGTCCGTAGTGTCGCATGTCGCTGTCAGGGTTGGGGGCCCCGTTTGTTGTGATGCGTTTGAACGTTTTCCTTTTTGTTATATGTTCATGTTTCAGTGCCTTCCTTTCACCTCTTGTTCGTGTGTGTGTGAGAGTGTGCTTTGGGGCAGAGGCACCGCAGACCGTCCCCGCCATCCCGCCGCGCGAGAGCAGATAACAGTGGTCTCGTCAAGCTCCCCCCCCCTCCCGCTACTGCTGCTGGGCCCTATCCAGCGGCCCAGGAGCATCGAGCCTGGTTTACCCGGGGTACCCTCTGGCTGTCCGGGCCGAAGCCGCCTGTCGCGGAAGACGGCGGGGAAGTGCCGGTACCGTCCCCCGATGTTAAATGTGCGTACTCATGACTGCCGGCCTTTGTGACATTTACCGGTTCACTTACTCGCATTCGTCCAATAGCCATACAGGAGGTGTCCAAAACTTGAACCGTCCGACATTTATACTCACACTCACTTCCATCCACTTTTCGGGGGAGTCCGTTCATAGGGGCCCCGAGCATTCACTTTTTGGTGGACCCCATTTATAGGAGACCCCGAACATTCGCTTTCTCAGAATAACCCGTTTATAGGGTCGTCTGATCATTCGCATCTCCGGTACGTCCCTCGGACGTGTTTGTGTAGATGTATGTGCTTTGTGTGGAGTGCGTGTTCTGGACATGCCGGGTGGTTGGCCCTGCACACCGGTAGCTATTGCGAGAGCGCTGAACGCACTCCCGGGCGCTGGGCTTGCCAAGATCCCTATGCCACCCCTTTGACTATGGTTAGTGAAGATAGAAATAGAGTTTATATATCCAAAATATCATATTCTTCGATTACTACAGACTTGTGATTAATGATAATTATAACAACAAATAGCATATTGTTTATTGCAAAAAGATATTTTTTGCATGCGTAGGTACGAAGATTTTCGTTACATTGCAATATAACTTTCTACATGCGAGGAAAATGGAAAACTAGCCGACGTATTTTTCTTTAATCGAGAGCTCGCAATTAAGGATAAAAATCACCTTCCACATTTTCACTAAATGGACGTAGAAATAGGTAAGGCTTCCGCGATATCCGGCTAACTTCATCCCCTACAAACAGCTAGGTTACCACAGTATTCTTATTTTTTAAATCCAGCCTCCACACCCTCTCAAGAATACCACTCTCGAAGGTATCAGAAAGGTAGCAGAAAGCTAGAAAGCACTTCTAGCTTTTTGCTAGAACTCGTGAAAGGATCGATGGAAAGAAGTTTTGGCTGCGAAAAAAATTGTTTTTACGTAAAAGTTATGATTGCGTTAATAATACTGACAAAAAATAATTTACATTTCTTTACTTAAATCCTGGTGAAAGTGGGCTCAATTGAGACCTACACGCAAGTCAAACATCGGCAATCGAAGGACAAAAATCCGCAGACACCATAGGGCAATCGAAAATATCAACAACACCCAGTTATACTGTATAGCCTTCGATCTCTACGAGTAGCAAGCTTTTGGCACCCATGTTGCTCGTTTTGAACGAACCTGCTGGCAAACTTGGACCTCGGGTAGAACAAAATATGTTCACAGCGGAAAATATATTTCTATTGCCTTCGCAATCTGGGAAATTGACGACTCCTAATTTCGAGCACTGGTTTCAAGAAGTATATATGCCCGATACGGGCCAAAATCAATAATGCTTCTGGATTTGAAGAGCGGTCAATGTTCAACCGTATTACAAGGAATGGCTATGCAAGAGAAAGACATTATAGTTCGAACCATGCTAGGAGGTTTCTTTTAAAGGCACTTGCTACTTCTGCGGACATACATTACAATCAAACCATTTTTGCGGGTACAACGGGATTGATACAGCCTCCGAACGTTTATTGCTTCCCTGTATGGAAAAACTCCGTAAAACACTTTTCTGACAAAATAATATTATATAATTACGACGTCCACACTGAGAAAAGTTTATTTATAGTAAAGAAATAGATTTAGCTGGCACTTTTATTCAAATATTCATTAACTGTTACAAAATTTGTTAGTCGTTGGGAAATATTCATGTTTTCATGAAAAAAATGTAGAGCCATAATATTTCTTTGAAAATAATGATTTATTTGATCACTTTTATTTCTTTTAACTCATTAGATGTTTATGGTAATCGAAAAACGAGTTGAAATCATTGTATGCTAATACAATTAGTTTAGTTTAGAGTTTAGATTTGAAGCGGTTAACGTATAGTTGCCGCGACTATCCTTTGTTCACTGTAAATGTACATGTCACAACAATTAACTGATCGTCATTCAAAACGACTAGTTCGGCCGAATTTGAGCCAAGAGTCACATAGTTGACGCGACAACTTCTCTATTTAACGCAAATAAGGATTTATTAAGGGGAGATATACACCTAGGAGGCGGAAAAAGGTTATTTTTATGAATTTTTTCAAGGAAAACTATTTGAAATTTCGGATTGGGGTTTTAACTATCTAAAAGTATATACACTGCCGGCCAAAAGTATGTATACACCTAGAAAAATTTCGCGCCACACAAAAGTTTGATATCTCTGTGAAAAAAAAGATATCCGAACTTCCAAGGCGGCATTTTAAAAGGGACAAATGAAGCTTCACTTTCCGTACTGGAAAAAAAAAATTCGATTTTTTTAGACCCGGGGCGCCATTTTAAAAATGGCCGTTTTTTGGCTTTTTTGGCTGTTTAAAATCGGCTGCACGTCATCAGGACATTTTTTTGGCATTTTTTTTCAAAGAACCTTGAAAGATAGAGCAATAGTTATAGTTTCCTTTTTAAGAAAGTTTCGTACGATTTTTTTTCACGGAGCTATCGCATTTTCGTCTTCAAAAAGACGATTTTGAAAAGATGCTGCTGAAATAAGAAACTTTGAGGTTTAGAGAAAATTGCCAGAAGGGAAAAAAGTTGCGTTACATCGTACTGAATCAAGCAGAATTTTTTAAAAATTTTTTGCTCCAACATTGAATAAAAAAAAATTAAATTTTTTTTTCTAAATTTTTAGCCGCACAAAACATCCACCTCTTACCTCATCTAAACACAAGGAGCGGAAAAAAGCTTCTTGTCTTTGTTGACATTTTACCTTTGTAAAATGTAAACAATTTACAAAGATCCTATTTCTCGCGAGTCGATATTCTATTTCTCTCGTGTTCTTTTTCTCGCTCGTCGTTTCTGTTTACATTATCGATTCTTTGGAATAATGTGACAAGTGTCGCGCTGACAAAGCCAGTTAGTTGTGCGAAAACTTCGAACGCGAACACGTGTGGTCTACAATCGACAAGTTTTTACGCAATTTTTTTTCTTAACGGATCAAAATGGCACGGAAAAAAAAATTCCACTGTATAAAAGAGGGGCTATTGTCGCGTTGCGCGATAAGGGATTGTCGTACAGAGAAATTTCCAGACAAACTCGCGTGTCGTTGAAAGGAGTGCAGACGACCATCATGAGATTTAAGAAGTCCGAGACGTATTTAAATCGCAATCGTGCGGGTCGAACCAAAGTAACAACGTCCTCAGACGATAAGAATATCGTCGTTACCAGCAAAAAAAATCGTCGATTAACAGCAACGGAAATCTGTGCCAAATTTAACGAACAAAGGAAAACCTCGATATCACTGACGACGGTGAAACGTCGTCTTAACAGTGTTGGCCTCAGAGGCTGTGTCACCGTGGGAAAACCTTTGTTGCGTCCGGCGAAAAAAAAAGATACGCATGGGCCCTGGAACACAAAAAGTGGACGATTAATCAGTGGAGAAATGTACTCTGGACGGACAAGTCAAAATCTTTAATCTTCGCGAGTCGTCGACGCTTTTTTGTTCGAAGAAATCCTTCGGAAAAAATGACACCACAGTGTCCCGTGAAAAATTTGCCGGCACTTAAGATGCGGCCGACGCTTGGTACGATATTCAGCACCAACCACTAATACCCAGTGTTGGTCGTTTATACGGGCCAATGATTTGGCCATGATTCTGCCAGTGCTCATTTGAAGCATGGCAAACCAACGAACACCCAACCTCGGGCCAAATATCGATTACCAACTCTCAGCCAACTATCGGGTCCCAGTGTTGGCCCCGAACATGGGCCAATCGGTTGATCATGGGTTTTCCAGTCTTGAATTGAAGCTCGGCACACCATCGAAGAGCCAACGCTGGGCCAGTACTAATTAATGACCATCGGCCAATTGTCGGGGCAAGCGCAAGCCCTGAGTCTGAGCCAATCGTTTGACCGTGGTTTCGCCAATGCTTATTTTTAACATGGCATTTTTAGCATGGCTCATAATGACTGTTATCTGAAATTCACTTTATTAAAAACAAAATTGATTTATACTAAAGTTTTGTGGTGTATTAAAAAATGCCGAGTTATTATGATAGTATTAAGAAACGTCGAGTGTTAAAACGACGACAAAACTTAGAAGACTCTTTACAGCAGGTTAGGATCAGAGGCAACGAAACAAAAAGACAAGTAGATGGTGAAACAAATTTGGAAACATTCCACGAACAAGTGATTGTGCATAACGATGTTAGTAAATCTAATCATTCTTTCGACGAGCAATCATCGACCACAGAAACTTGTGAATCTGATCGATTGTTGGCTAACCGTTGGGTTGTTTTGACAGCTCTACATTGGGCGAACACTAGCCCGAATATTGCGCCAACAGTATGAAGCCGACCTTAGCCCTACTATGGGCCGGTGATCACGTCAACCGTCACGTTAGTGTTACGCCACGGTAGGAGCGATCTCTTCGGCTCAACACTGGCATGCACGGTTGGCCAATAGTAGGCTTAGTGGGAATCCTAACAGTTGGCCGGGTATTGGCCCAACATTGGGCCCGTGAAAAACGATGCAACTGACTCAACCTCAAGCCAGCGTCATGCCAATCACATTCTACCATTGGCCGATGAACGGCAGCACTACCGGTTTAGTGTTACGCCACGGTAGGAGTAATCTTTTCGGCACAACGCTGGGATGTACGGTTGGCCAATGGTAGGCTTACAGGAAATCCTAACAGTTGGCCGGGTATTGGCCCAACATTGGGCTAACGAGATAACGACCATTGACTGACGGTTGGCGTGATCACCGGCCCATAGTAGGGCTAAGGTCGGCTTCATATTGTTGGCGCAATATTCGGGCTAGTGTTGGCCCAGTGTAGGGCTGTCAAAACAACCCAATGCTCAGCCAACAATCGATCAGATTCACAAGTTTCTGTGCTCGATGATTGTTCATCGAAATAATTATTAGATTCACTAGCATGCTGCATGCAATTTTCTACGTCCTGTGATAATAAAAACTCATAATTACTGTTATCTGAAATTCACTTTATTGAAGTAAAATTGATTTATACTAAAGTTTTGTGGTGTATTAAAAAATGCCGAGTTATTATGATAGTATTAAGAAACGTCGAGTGTTAAAACGACGACAAAAATTAGAAGACTCTTTACAGCAGGTTAGGATCAGAGTCAACGAAACAAAAAGACATGTAGATAGTGAAACAAATTTGGAAACATTCCACGAACAAGTGATTGTGCATAACGATGTTAGTGAATGTAATAATTCTTTCGATGAGCAATCATCGAGCACTGAAACGTGTGAATCTGATCGATTGTTGGCTAAGCATTGGGTTGTTTTCACAGCCCTACACTGGGCCAACAGTAGCCCGAATATTGCGTTAACAATATGAAGCCGACCTTAGCCCTACTATGGGCCGGTGATCACGCCAACCATCAGCCAGTGATCGTGATCTCTTTAGCCCAATGTTGGACCAATACCCGGCCAACTGTTAGGATTTCCGGTAAGCCTACTATTGGCCTATCGTACATCCCAGCGTTGGGCCGAAGAGATCACTCCTACCGTGGCGCAACACTGAACCGGTAGTGCTGCCGTTCATCGGCCAATGGTAGAATGTGATTGGCGTGACGCTGGCTTGAGGTTGGGTTGTTTGCGTCGTTTTTCACGGGATTTGATACCAACTGTCAAACATGGCCGCGGCTCCGTTATGGTGTGGGATTGCTTCTCCGGTCATGGTGTCGGAGACTTTGTGAAAATTGACGGCATAATGAGAAAAGAAGAATATAAAGAAATTCTCTTTAATCATGCGATTCCATCGGGGCTAAGAACGATCGGGCGTGGTTTTACCATGCAACAACACAATGATCCGAAACACAGTTCCCATCTTTGTCGAGAATATTTGGAGAACGAGGCAAAGAAAAGAAAATCATGAATATGGTGTGGCCGCCACAATCACCCGACCTAAACCCCATCAAACTTATCTGGGCAAAGCTCGATCGAAAGATACTAATGACCTGCCCTACATCGGCCAAATATCTGTGGCAGAAACTGCAAGCTGCGTGGAGATCCCTCAGCTCAGCTCAGCTGGATTCATTAATCGATCGGATGCCGCGATTCGTTGATGCAGTGCTGAAATACAGAGTTGGGTTTTGCGACGAAAAGGGCGTTTCGATGAGGTAAGAGGTAAGAGGTGGATGTTTTGTGCGGCTAAATATTGAGAAAAAAATTAATACAAAAAAATTTATTCAATGTTGGAGCAAAAAATTTTGAAAAAAACAATTTTGAAAAATTTCTGCTCGATTCAATACGATGTAACGAAACTTTTTTCCTTTTGGCAATTTTCTCTAAACCTCAAAGTTTCTCATTTCAGCAGCATCTTTTTAAAATTGTCTTTTGGAAAAAAAATGCGATAACTCGGTGAAAAAAATCGTACGAAACTTTCTAAAAGAGGAAACTATAGCTATTGCTCTATCTTTTAAGGTTCTTGGAGAAAAAAATGCCAAAAAAATGTCCTGAAAACGTGCAGCCGATTTCAAACAGCCAAAACAAGCCAAAAAACGGCCATTTTCAAAATGGCGCCCCGGGTCTAAAGAAATCGAATTTTTTTTTCCAAAACGCAAAGCGAAGCTTCATTTGTCCCTTTTAAAATGCCGCCTTGGAAATCCGGATATCTTTTTTTTCACAGAGATATCAAATGTCACGTCCTGAAGGGGACGTGGGCATATATTTTTAGATTCCCTCATTTTTTGCCTACGACGAGCGCAATAGCACGGGATGAGGGTAAAAAGGGGTAGTGCTTGGAATGAGTTAGAAATTAGGAGGTCATGCAGTGATTGGCATTTAGAAATAATCTGACGAATTTGTACAAACTTAACTAAAGGTTTATTACAAATAAGTGATCGGGTGAATAAAATTGTTTAACAGAAAAATTGACAATGGAAATAACGGTGAAGCCGGGGGAACAATTGAATTAACATAAAAATGAGATTTGTCGCTTACATTGGTCGCTGTGTTCGTGAGTGGATCAGTGTGTAGGTACGCTCGCTCGCAAGAGTATCGGTTGTCGCTCGCAGATAAGGGTCTCGTTGACGGACGCCACGCTTAGCGTTTGGGAAGCGGTCACCAGCACCAGACTTTTGGGGCGCTGAGAGTGTTTATGTATATCCGCGTAGTAAACAGCACTTGAACTATTTTATAGACTCGAGGCCGCGAGAGTCGACTAACTGTTTATACGACACTTCGGTCAAAACCCGAAGATGTATAATATTAGAAACTCTATGATACCGGTTCTACACTTCGAATTCTGTCAGAACAAGATTAAGAAGTGAATTTAATTTGATGGAAGATTTTGCGAGACTGAGATCTGAACGCGATGGAAACTGTTGGAAGACTTGATCTGAACGCGGTGGAGACTGTTGGGAGACTGACTTCAGGAAGGAAGTCTTTCTTGATATGAAAATTAGGAGGGGATACATTGTGGGAGAAGGAACTTTAAGGTTTAGCGTGATTGGTCGCGATATTCATAATTCGCAGAATTGATCTCGATCATTCCTTACATAGAATTTGCACGCGTGGAAGGTAGGAGACCTTTGTCCCGTGTTTCGGCGAAAAACGCGTGGAGTACAGAGTTCGATATGTGAGACCTAAACATTCGCATGGTTTGTGTTGTCAATTTATGGCTCTGGTGACTTCTCATATCGAGAAGTTTGTATATCGGACTACGCTGCGAGACCGGATGTCTTATTATTTAGTCGGAGTTATAAGTTCAGCGGAGCCGTCTATTCTATGTTATGTTTAAATAATCTAGGGTCGAGGCGTCTCTTGGTCACCATGCGGATGGGACGGCGTAGGATTTCTGGAGTCTTTCGATGGAGCTGTTGGTTGATTTTTCGTTCGACAGCTCTTCTTGGAATATGCGCCTGAGAACGTGTTCTTGTTGACAGCCAATGGGATAGGAAAGTCGATGACTGTGGCGGTGCAGCTATCGTGTATATATCGCTGTTATTTGAATATGCGTGCGGAACGTACGTACGTTCCTTTGTACGCTGTTATTCCTCTTATTCTTAGATTTATACATTTAATAATAAGCTTATAAGGGCGAATGAAGATATTGGGAATAACCGAGAGAAGGCACATTCGCTAGGATGTAACACAAACTTTTAGTCCGCGAAATTTTTCTAAGTGTATCCATACTTTTGGCTGGCAGTGTACATTCAAAAATATGTTTAATTTTCTTTATTTAAAAATATCAAAAATATACAAAGATATTGTATGATCTTTGGGGTGTCTTAAAAAAATCTGCGTATACTGTACCCACTGGCGTTTCTTAAAAAATCACCTGAAAAAAAAACCAAAAGATTATGAAATTAGATACCATAATCTAGTATTAGTGATACCCTATTTTGAAAATATCGATTTATGACAAAATGGCGGACGGTTGAACATAAAACGTCATTTTTGGGACAAAAATTAATTATTATTTTGCCTATAAAACAAAAACTAAGTAACGTCTTTTCTGCCCATAAAAAATCCTATGGCAAGTACTAGATAATGGTGTATAGAATAACCACAAAAAACCTCAAGGCAATCGGTTCATTGGTTTTCGAGAAATTTTGGGTACCGATTTGAAATTTGTCAACTTACATGGAATCATCGATACCAGACCCATAGTGTAGGTCTTCTACGGTCGTCGGAATGTTCATAGCTTCGTAATATTCAACCTCGACCACCTAGGTGTATATCTGTCCTTAACTATTAATCAATCTGTATTGAAGACGTTGGTCGAGTAGTTCATTGAGATAGCAGTTGTACACTTATTACAAAATGAATATTAGGTAATCATTTTAAAAATCTTGAGTTGAATCATATATGGTCCTGTTAATAGTTAACAAATAACTGTTTAAAAATCGACAACTCGACTCAAATAATGATTTGGTAATAGTTGACCAATCTGTACTTGAGAGAAGTATTGTACATTTGGCAAGACTGTTTACTTTGTACACTACCATGCCTTTTTGTCACACAAGCTCGTTCATGCGCAGACGCGACGTAGATACGACCGTGGTACACTGGACCCTGTGCGTGACCGTATGTCCACTTACCTAGAGGATATCAGTTTGTGACCGTGATTTCATTATCTGCACGGATGGCATCAATTAACGATTTGCTTGTTTGTGGGATCTGCCAAATCTTTAGGAAACTTTTGGAAGTATATATGGAGAATATTAAATTATGCATTCGAGCAGGGGTGGTCAAGACCTCGACCGCGGGGCCAGTCGATCACCTATATTATATGAGAGTTGTCTCTTGCTTTATAGCGTATTGATGCTACCACCTTTGTTGTCCTCCATCTTTGTAGTCCTCCGATTAACGGACTTGCTACTTGAGGACTTGCTACTTGAGGACTTGCTACTTGAGGACTTGCTACTTGCTACTTGCTACTTGAGGAGAAATCGTTGAACAACGATTTCTCCTCTACAAGTAGCAAGGAGCTCTCATTTTCTATGAGAGTTGTCCCTTGTACACTTGCCCACTAGCACTATGTGCTACATTGATTCAACTGCATGTTCATCTGCTGACAATCAATTAATGACTTTGTCCAAATATTCATTTGGTAACTATACACGAATCTTGATTTATGCGAATACAAAATATCGTTCACTCAACTATCTTTACATCTTGGACAACTTTTCCACTGATCTCATTGAATAAACGCCTCAGTTACAGGAAACAAGTATTTATAGTATATTAATACGAAGCATTGGGGTAGACCAACTGTATATCCATTGGATGTTAAGAACGGGTATGTTCCATTAAAGTATTCATTTCTTAACTATTACCAAATCTTTATTTGCGATAATTCAGAGGCTCAAATGAATGATTGATTAATTGTAAGAAGATATTTATTTCGCCATATCCAACTTTAACATATGTTAATAGTTAACAAATCCTGGTACATAGAAATATATTGTTTCCTCAGTGCAGTTGCCCATGAGGAACAGTATTGTCAAGTTACAATCTCTTGCTTTTCACAAAATGCACTGACGGTTGATATTTGCGGTGATGCTAATATTATCACGTGTACGTTGTGTAAAAAATCTCTTTGCTTCACACATTTTTTTCCCGACTGTCATCATTCTAATAAGTATAATTCATGAGAAATATATGGTTAAAGCATTTATTAAATACATAAGAGCTGGAAACTTTTTTCCGAAAATGTAATTTTCGAGGGTGGTACGTCTTGGGGAAGAACTTTCTCGTACGTATACGACTGTGATCCAGCTGTTTCCAGAAGCACGACGTCAGCTGTTCATTGCAAAAGCCTTATCCATTTCAGCACACATAATAGCAAAAAATTAGAGGATGGTTTTCACTCGTTAATTGAGAATGTCGACTGAATTTGAAAAAAAAACCATTCATGAAGCTATATCCCAATGTAACGAAAATCTTTGTAGGTACGCATGCACAAAACGCCTTTTCGGAATAAATAATCCGCAATTCGTTCTTATATTTATCGTTATCATCATGAATGTATGGTAATCGAAGAATGCAATATTTTTGCTATTGAAACTTTATTCCAATTTCGGCCCGGTCAAAGTTATAGCCAAAACAAACAGAGGAAAAATGAATAAATTTTCGAGAGTGCGTCCAACCGCTTAAAAATGGCATCCTGGTGAAACAAAAAAAAAATTGTAGTGAATATTGCGACTCACTCTACAAATCTGCAACGTTGAACCAAAATCAGGAGGTGAAGGACATATGATTTTAATGAATATTTAATCGCATAATCGAACGAGTTTGAATTGATACAAATTTAAGTGAGCATTCGTAAAATGTTAGCCGATTATACATCGATTGTTGCCAAAAAATTAAACGGTGATTTCAACCCCTAAGAGCTCGTAGATGGGGTGTCCTGAAAGAGCTTGTAGACACTGTGATGACAAGAAAATCAGGGGGTTATCTTTACAAATTATTTTTGAAGGAATAAGAAAGATGATTGCAAAATCGTTTGAACATTTATTGTATGTACATGAGCAAAGTTGTGTACCCAATTTGATTTAAAAAACATTTATAATTAAAGAAGTTATAAACAATCTTCTGAAGGATTTCTGAACGTAAGCATAACGTCCAATGTAAAAACGTTGCACTGCCAATAGAGTGTCATCCTTGATACTGGCACAGGCATCAATGATGCGCTGGCACATTTTGTCGGATGTCGTCGGTACTTCCTTGTAAACTTTTTCTTTTATGCATCCCCACAAAAAAAAACAGGTCCCGACAGGTCCGGAGAACGGGCAGGCCAATGTACTGGTCCTTGACATCCTATCCAGCGATCAGCATAATCTCGTCCCAATATTTCACGAGCTTGAAGCAAAGCCTGGGGATCGATAAAAGAAAAAGTTTACAAGAAAGTACGGACGACACCCGACAACATGCGTCAGCGCATCATTGATGCCTGTGCCAATATCTAGGATGACACTCTGCAGTGCAACGTTCAAGTGCTCAACGGTCAGTGCAATGACTTGCAGTGCGACGTTCTTACATTGGAGGTTATAAAAAAATCATCGAAGTGAACGGCCAACATTTTCAACATTTGTTGTGAAGTTTCATCGAAACAACTTTGTCCCCGTAATGTCTACGCCATTAAAAAGTAAACCGATTTATTTTTATTTTTCAATGAATATCCCACGATATACGGATATATTTGATCATTCGACATTTTTACCCCCACCCGTTAAATCTGATATTTGTTTTCGCTATAAATCAACTTCGAGTTTTTTGTATTCACAATTTCGATTGACTATTTTACAGACTATCATACGATTAATCAATCTATATTGGAATGTTCGTCATTACTGAATTTGAAATTCCGGTCCCTCTGAATATTAATCGTTCGAATTTCCGATCCCCACCCCGCAGCATAATGAGTCACAAACTCTAGAGTAGTGATTGTAGATACTGAAGTTTTGTATGATATTCTATCTGATACTGAATTCGAGAATTTTATTGCGCCAAGTTCAATTTCAATCAGTTAATAATACATCGGAGACTACGCGTTCGTTAAGGGATCTTCACACACTATGGGATAAATCAAGAAAACCGGCCAAAATATGAAGGTTTGATTCCATCTCCACCAAGTTTGACGGATAAGGGTTTTTTGGGTCGCTGATTACGGATCTGAGTTCCATTTTTCCAAAAAACAAACAGCGACAATTTTGTTATCTCGTATAGGCTTCTGGGTGACGGAAATGAAGACACAACACACATCATCTGAGGAGTATCATTGCAAACCCAAAAATCTTCTACGCTCGTCACGAAATCACTATCCATCGTATATTTCAGACGATAAGAAGAAGAGAAAGCGATGCACTGAATGTTATTCCAAAAAACAAAGGAAGGGATCATTTATTATGTGCAAAGATTTTGGTAACGTTCCACGATGTGTGGTACCTTGGTTCCAGAAGTATCACGTATGATGGTGTTGTCAGGTACAATACCGAAATTCTTTTTTATCTGTTGTCCAAACACAAAACTGAAATAAACTAAGAACACAAAAAATAAAATAAAAAACAATAAATACATAAAACAAAAAAAACACAAAAATGGTTGAAATTCTAAAAATACACAAAAATGGAATACGATAAATACGAGAACAAAAATAAAAAATATGAATAGTAAAAAAGAAATGTTTAAATACAAAGACCACACATATTTTAGAAAACACAAAGCACCAAAAAGTGAATACAACAAGTGCAAAGAAAATACAAAATCGGAGTCAACAACCGCCACGTCCTCGATTTATGACTCTGGGTTTGGCAGAGAGCGGAATATAAACCCAAAAAAATATTCTTTTACATTCTTTGCTATAGATGATTTGTCATAAATGGTTTGCAAAATTTGTATGCGCCATAATGGTTCCGAGCTTCAGATACTTGAAGTCAGGACTCAAATTCGAAATTCGTGACCACAAAGATCTAAAGATACAATTTTTTGTCGAAATTGAACTATTTTACGACTTAGCTCCCGCCAGATTAGATGCGCCTTTGTTAATTGAAAAAATCCGATCTTAGATTCGGATTCAGCTATCTCAAAAACCATAACTTAATCACATTCATCGAAATCAAACTATTTTTTCGAATTTGCGTCCGCCATATTAGATCTGCCATTTTAAATTTTGGAAACCCGCCTTCAGATCCGGATTCAGAAACCTCAAAAACGATTATTTACCAAATTATAGTCAAATATAGGTAGTAAAAAAATGTATTTTTTTCTCCAAATGCCCACATATGTGTCATGACACAAAAGTGGCATGACCTTTTTTTTACCTATATGTGTGTCACTGACAGTCAAGGGGTTAACGATTGAATTTTCAACAACGCTGATTTCATTTATTGTGTCTAGGGGCAGGAATACAAAATTTCAAGTAAATTTAGCCCGATTTTTTAAAATTTTCCGGACGAACTTTGCCACCCTCTTTCTCTCCTTAGGGGTTGAATTTCTAAAAACGCTGAAAAGAGTGTTTCATTAATTGTGTCAAGGAGCACGAATACCAAATTTCAAATAAATTCGACGAGATGTTTTTCAATTTCCGTACAAATTTTGTCACCCCTTTTCTCCCCTTAAGAGTTAAATTTAGGAAAATCCCTCCATAGTAAGGGCTTATGTCACAAAAGCAACCTACTGGCCAAATTTCATGTAATTTTGCTTCAGCGGTTTTAGCTCGGCGTTGATGAATGAATCAGGACATGTTTTTTCACATGTATAGACAATTCACCGATAAATGTTAACATTATACTGAACGTAGAGTGATAGCTAGAGGCAGAACATTCTTGACTTTCTCGAACAATAAATGTCAAATAAGCAAGCCCGAACAAGTTTTAGAGTGGACCTATTTGGACTTTTTTTTATATCTATCCACAAATAAAATTCTTCAACTTCAAAACGTTATATTTTTTGCTACGAATTGTTGTTAAATACTTATTATGCAATGACAATATTATTACTGACAATGCCGTATTATAATTTTACATACCTTCCTGTGCCTCAGCTATTTTGCAGAGTTATGTTTTTTTTCGTACTGTACTGGGTGTATACAAATAATGTATCACCACTCCGCCAGATGATTCTCCGAGTCACGTTCGGCGAAGATCACCCCGCAACATGGACCCGCAAAATTGACCTTGGCCTCAAAACTCAAGGTAAAATTTGCTTATTGGCTTGAAAAAGTCTATTAAATGAGAGGAACAAAAGTCAGAAAAAAACCATGGGTCGCAAATGAGCCGGTCACCCAGAAAATAAAAATAAAAAATTCGGAATTATGAGTTTCCCGGATCGTGGATAGGAGAAACACAACAATGCGTGTAATGATACGTCAGAGCGTTCAAAAGTGCTTTTGAAACTTTAACCCTTATGTGTGCGACCAAATTTTCCTACGTCGATGTGCAACCGGGGTACCCGGGTACCCACCTCCAGTTATAATTACTTTTTGAGCTGAAATGTGAACAAAATCATGATAAATCGATTTACTTAATTGAATAAACATACAATAAAGTAATTAAGCCATATTTAGGTAGAATTTCATTATAAATTTTATTACAATGGATCATAAAGTGGCGCGCCGCTGCCATAAACAGCGATCGAGAAGGGGATTTCGGGGATTTCCCCCCTTTTGAAGTGTTCAAGGGCACGACAACAATGCATTCGTCCACTTAGAAACCCACCGTTGCAGTGTTAAGATGTATACCTCTTCAGAACGTCTATTGTGTCTACAGTGCGGCAAGCCTTATATGTTGTTTCTTCAAAATTCATTTGTTATAGTTGTTGTTAGTTGTGTATGTTTTTGTTATTTGTGATATAATATTCGTCTAGTGATATTACTGAGCTATGAACAACACACTAACATAAAAACATTATGTTAACACGAGCTGAATTTGCGAGGTAAGCATAATTTCGTATCATAATTTTTCAAATCACGACAATTTCCAATCATATTATGAGTTGCTTCAATTATAATACTCCATTAATAATAATTCATTATTATTTTAGATTGAGTCGTAGTGACTAACAGAAATATCTGGGAAGTGTTTTTGGAAACAAAGATGAAGACTTCGAACTCGAAGATGACAGCGACGATGAAGACTGGCTACCAAGTCAAGCGTTAGGAGATGAAACTGAATTGGATGTCGTAACCGAAAATGAAGCGTTCACAGAAGAGCAAGAGAGCAGCAGTGACTCAGAAGAAAGTGAAAGCGAGACCGAGGATGCAGTTCCAAGTACATCTGTGAGACGGGAACAAGCAGGTATCGGAAATAGTGACGAATATATTGCGAAGGACAAAACTGTTTGGAAGAAGAATCCGCCTGAAATTCGTCAAACTGCTTCCCATAACGTATTGCGACAAAGGAGTGGTCCACACAGATGCACTGAAACATTGTCGTTGGTGCACACATTCAAAAAAATTATGACGGTAGAGATGATCGATATCATTATTCGCTACACGAATCAAAAAGCTGAGGAGGTTTATAGAAGATTCAACGCAGAGAATCCCAATTCGACTCGATCGTGGCGATCGAGATTTCTTCTGGGGCCAACGATTCGAATACGGATCATGTTAGTGAAATGTGGAAAACAACTTCATATCCTCTTTACCGTGCTGCGATGAGTTACAACAGATTTCGTGCGTTATTACGATTCATTCGTTCCGACAATTCCCAAACGCGTGAGGAACGAACACGAGAGGATAAAGCTGCACCTATACGCGATATATGGGTAATGTTGAATTCGAATTTGAGTAAGATGTATGAACCGACGGAAAATTTAACGATTGATGAGGAGCTTTATCCTTATCGTGGACACACGAAGTTCACACAGTATATTCCCTTTAAGCCGGCCAAATACGACATCAAAGAATGGTGGCTTTGCGATGCGGAAAATTCATATCCCATATCGGGAATAATATATACGGGTAAAATTGGGTAAAACAACGGTCGTGAAAAAATCAAGGAGAGAGAGTTGTAAAAGAACTTGCAGCTCCATTCAAAGGAAGCAGATGAAATATCACGATGGATAATTTCTTCACTTCTCTACCTCTCGCTAAACACTTATTATCTTCGCAATTGACAATTACTGGTACTTTGAAGAAAAACAAACCATACATTCCCAAACAAATGGCTGCCAATAAATCTAGAGCAGAATTCTCTTCTCTCTTTGGTTTTTACGAACGCGAAATCGCACTTTGCTCTTACGTTCCAAAAAGAAAACAAAGCTGTAATCTTACTTTCTACAGTACATTGCGACACTGTTGTCAACAACGATGCACAGAAAAAACCGCATATGATCAAATATGACAATAAATATAAGATTGGCGTCGACACGATGGATCAAATGGTGACGTGATACACGACGCATGGGCACACTCAGAGGTGGCCTCTTGCATTTTTTTTCAACATAATTGATGTCGCTGTTCTTGCAGCATACATTATTTTTTATGAAAATAATAATATGCACAAGAAAAAAAACGAATGAGCGTCGTAGTTTCTTGTGCCAATTGAGCGAAGAACTTGCGAAACCAGTGATTGCGGATCGCTCTTCGAGCATTCATATCATGCGACATCACCCGGCGAGACTCGCGATTGAAAGCATGATAGGATCCTCAGTCTCTGCTTCCACTGCTGCAATTAGAGGAACTGAGGCTCGCGATAGTTCTGGGCAAAAAGTTATTATCGGTTCATGCCATGTTTGTTATAAGTTAACAATTAAAAAGAGCAGGAAAACTCGCAAAAGTTGCAAAAATTGCGAGAAACCTGTGTGCGATGAGGACTCGGTGACTCATATTACATGTTTAGATTGCGAAAAATAAATAATTTTTTATTGTATTCATACCTTAAATCATTGTATTTGTTTATTTATAAACCTCTATGACCCCCATAAAACATTTATTAACGTTAACTTTGATTTACAGGTGAATATATCAAATTTTTCTCGAGCGGGTACCCGGGTACCCTGGTTGCACCCTGGGACTACCCGTACTTCGAGGTCATTTTTCTAAAACAAAGAATTTTTTTTTCGAAATATAGTAATGTCAATCCCTTTGCAAAGATGAAAAATTCCTAGATCCGGAGGCGTAGGTCGATTTTTTTTAAATTGCGGGCAAAAATGTAACGAGGTAGGTACACGGGTACCCGATCGCACACATAAGGGTTAAATGCGTTTTTCTCAAAAACGCGTTTTTAAAGTTGGTGAGTAAGATTTCTCGGAAACGGCTGAACCGATCAGTCTCAAGTTTTAAGACAATCTTTTTAAGCATACTTTCTAGTAATTAATCCAACGTTTTTTCTCAGCGATAAATGTTTTCCAATTTATAAACAATTGAAGGCCTACATTTTTATCAAAAATGGATGTTTTTCTGTAAAAACTAATTACATTTTCTGTAAAATGTAATTGATCCAAGGCAAAATTACAAGATAATCCATTATATTAACGAAATATTTTTGGTTTTTTGTTTATAGACGATCCAGTCCAGAGATATTGTGCTCACCGCAAGACGCCTTTTTTTAGAGATGCTCCCGGAGATTAGCTATAGCAGCTTTAAAAATAATGATTTTCACAAACAAAAAATATTAAAATACAGTTAAAAATTACCATAACATATGTACAGATTTTCACGTTAATAGATTTATAGGTCTTCTCAAGAAAAACTCTTGAAAAATCGATCATTTTGGGCCTCCTGACTGAATATAACGCCTTAAAATGGAATAATTTTCCGCTATTTGGTGCACCCTCGCAGTTCAATATGTTTCCCGCAGCGGCGTAGGCGCACGATGCTACGCGCTCGACTGCGTCGTTCGAAATGAAGATTTGGGTTGGGTTTCGACACTAGCTTCGCTTATTTTCCGAAATCAGATGGTCCCAGCGATCCTCTAACCAAATGCATCCAAAGAATCGAACGGAAAATAAATATTTTTTGTGGGTTTTGGCCAGCTTTTTTGGATTTTCTCCCATAGTGTGACAGTGTAAAATTCTTAAAAAAATCGATTTTTTAATTTTGTCCTATTCGATAGTATAGACGGTCAGAAACATAAACCTGGTATCGCCGATTGATCGCAAGTAGACAATTTATATGAAAACTCCGCACTCGGAACTTTAAGCGCGTTTTTCTCGAAATGTCGTTTTCCAAAACGGTGTGGTGTGCACTCTCAAAGGCAGAGTTTTCAGGCTATCCGTCTCAAATTTCGGCACAACATTCTTCATGCATTCTTTATCTTGCTATGGAAACATTTTTTTATCTTCATATTTTCTTAACGAAAAATAGGCTAAATTGCATTCGTTTTTTTTTCAAAACTCCGCCATTTTGTGAATTTTTATTTTTTTAACCTCCATAGCAAGATAGCGGCTTTTATACTGATTGATAATCTTTTTTGGCCCGGATCAGGAGACGCAGCAGCGCCAAGTAATTAAAAAAAATCGATTCGGCACCACTGATTCGGTGCGACCCCAACGATACGCCGCGACCCTTTATACAGTAAGATGGGGTTTAGCAGACGACGTTTTAACTTTGATTTGATATTCCCCGAAAACGCGGCGACGAATCAAAAATTTAATGACATTTTATCAATGAAATATGATTTTTTCTATCGGTTTTGTTTGGGTAATTTTTCGATCCGTCTACTCAATCTTGAGATCTCATAAGTAGTATAACAGGACTGATTCTAACTACGGGATCTCAGGGGGGAGCGGGGCTGGGAGCTCCAGCGCGGGGGACCGAGGGCAGACGTCACGCGGGAGGGAGGGGGAAGGCGCTGCAGAAGAGGAAGGCAGTAGGGGGTCAAGCACGAGGTAGCCGGGAGTGGGAGGACGGCGATGCCAACCGTGCTGGGGAGGGGGGGGGGGGCGAATAGAACGAGACAACAATCATAATTAGCAAGTACTTATTCTTTTTTTTTCTCCTATAAATTGCATACAGAATGGTTGCTATTGAACATTTTCATTAATAATGGAAGAATTTTAAATACACATTATCAGAGTTTGTTATACATAATACCGTGTTTGTGTGTATGTGTGTGTGCGCGCGTGTGTGTGTGTTAAAAATAAAAAATAAAATAACAAATCGACGTCGATGCAATCGTTCTGAAACAAGCAAAACATGCATTTTTGTCTCATTAATATATGTGACACATTGACATTATTTGCAATGATACCAAAGTTGAATGGGAATACTTACAATTGGCTCGGTATTCATTTATGCAGGTGGTACACATGTCGGGTGGAATTATTTGGTGCAGTAGATCTCGACAGTCGTTGCAGAAAATTCCCCTCATCTCAGCATAGCGTTCGCGGTAGTGACCGCACACTCGTATTGCTTCTCCAAACGCGTCCCGTGCGTGGAAATAGCACGAAGTGCAATACTTCGCTCGACCATATGTTGTATAGTAAAAATAATTCACACAAGATTTGACGTTCTGGTCGAGAAGATAAATTTGAAGCATGTCCATTGTATTTTCCCGCACATTGTGGTTTTCACCATCAGATCCACTTTCATACGCGGAATCTACCGATTCGATATTACTTTCCAGATCGTCTACATCCATAACGTCTATTTTGTTGTCGTCGTCGTCGGCGATATCAAACACATCAACTTCGCGGATTTGATCAGCCATTATTGCACTTTTCTTTTTTTTTCTATGGCTCTTTCGTTTTAAGTCGCGCCTCGGAGGTTGGAGACTGGAATGGGGAAAAATCGGACATTTCGATTTTTTGGATCTCTATTGGGATACAGAATGGTGGGGATGGTATTGCTCGAATTTTTCCATACTTCCACGCTAGGATATGCAAACGGTTTTTCTCCTCAGCCTGTAGGAAATAGGGGGATGGGTAGGGGAAAAAATGGCCTTCTACGATGTCGAACGATTTTTTCTCAATGTTTCTTTCTTTCTTGATTGTCGGCAAGGGTGTTGATGCACTATAAAAAAGTGACCCTACATCGTGGCGGTGAAGGCTGACCTGCTAGGACTCATCTCAAGTATTGCAAAACCACGTTTGAAAACAACGTATGGAGACCCATAAAAGTGGTTTCTCATAGCGAATATCCCAGTATTTTGGGATTTCGGATTGTTGTGCATGCACGACTTACGTGAGCCTTCACGTAAATTATGGATGACCTCACATCACCATGGGGGAGGGGGGGCTCACAAAGAGGCCAAAAAACCTCACGTGATTAATGGATGATCCCCTATCGGTTTGCATATATATATAGTATGTCTTTCTCACTCACGCCTCTGACACCATGTTGAATATCGAATGGCGTTTAATGTCAGTCAGCAACACGGCCCGTCCTTAAAAACTCGTAAAATCCCTCACAGACCCTACATTGATCGCTCTATTTTTTTCTGCTCTATCCCCGACTCTATACGAATGATGATATAATAAAAGCCTGAGAGGGGAGTCTGTTAGACTTCTAATATAATGATAAAGAAGGAAAATAATGTTTTCTTTAAATTGTGGAACGTTCTGATTGCTGGTGCTCGGAAGTTTTAACACTTTGAATGGAGCAGTTAACAAACCAACATCGTTTCTTGCTTCAACAATTTTTTCAAACTTATAAATATGTGTAGCATCGTGTTAGAACAAAGACTACGAGAACAAGCGATACTCATAAATTCGGTGGTAGAGTACAATGTGTGCGAGCAACAATACAGTAAATTAATTGAATCGTTGGAGAACCAAAGTCGAAATAAACGTCCGCGATTGACAATTGGCAATCGCTGAGATGGCGCGACTTGAAAGTTTGAAAAATTCGATACGTCAACGTTTTGTTCGTGAGGGGGCTGGATGTAGTGCCCGAGGAAATGGTTTGATTTGGCGGAACATTGAGACGGCATTCGAAAGTCGCATATTGACTGGTTCAGTAATTAACCGCAACCATATTGAACCACGTCAATTTCCCGAAAATGCCCGGGACATAGTGTTTTTACATGTGAAAAACATTGTTGAACAACATTTTAGTGTAAAGGTTAATACCACGTTTAATGGTGAGTTTGTGGCAGGTGATGAAAAAACTTTGAACTTTTTCAAACATCCGATTTAGATGAATGGTATGAACAATGCGTTGTCGAATCTACTATAGCATCCCTTGACGAATTTCAAGAACGCGATAGTGGCTGGACCTTGTTAAAAATTCTAAATTTAACCATAAGTGGGAATAAATATAATCCAATGCGTTCTTTGAACCCCTCATGCGTCTATTTAAATGTCTTATGAATGTTTTCGAACGTCTCTTGAATGTCTCACGAACATCTTCAAACGTCTCATGAACGTCGTAGAAAGTCTCTTGAAACTCTTTGAACCCCTCATGCGTGTCTTCAAACGCCTTATGAATGTTTTCGAACGTCTCTTAAATGGCTTCGAACGTCTTATGAATGTCTTCGGAAGTCTCTGGAACGTTTCACGACCGACTATCGAAAATCTTCGAATGCCTCGCAAACTTCCAACAAATGGTTCAAGAACATCTAACGAACGTATACTGATGAATGTTTTCGATTATCATTGGGCGATTATATTAATTCATTTTCAATCAAATTTCATATAAAGAAATGAGTTTCACATTCGAAAGTAATATTGTATCCGGTTGCACAATCCGATATCAGGTGATGCTGACATAACTAACAATAAGTTGAGGAAATTCTCAAACTCATTGTAAATTTTGTGTGTGTGTGTGTGTGTGTGTGTGTGTATGCGTGTGTTCGTGCGTGTGTGCAGGGCTTGCCCTTCTTGTTCGTCACTTTACTACCCCATTCCACAGCCCACGGGTTGTAATCTCCGCCTATGCCCATGTAAGGTGATCGGTAGTGGCCAATGATTGGCCGATGCTCGACGCCAAGCTTGCCAACATTGGCACTCGAGCTTGGCCCGATCATCGACCGAGCCTTGGATGATAAGAGCGGCCCGATATTCGCAATCAATATTGGCCCTAGAATGGCTTATGAGAATTGGCCGAGCATCGCGTAGGAGTTCATTCGAGAATCGGCCAACAGTAAGTCCCCTCAAGATTGCCATCATTGGCACTCGAGCTTGGTCCGATTATCGACCGAGTCTTGGCGGATAATTGTGACCCAATATAGATCGCCAAAATTGGTCCTGCACTGCAAAAAAAAAAAAATTATTTTTGTATTGTAATTCGTCATTACCTGGTATTTCGAAATGATTAGTTCGAAGAAAATATTTCACCCATATGGGGTTCGAACCTTGAACTTCCCTACTCATAGCCAAACACGCTGCCCCTATGCTACCGAGTGCTTGTAACATTTGAATGGCAGATATGGCATAAGATACCAAATGGATTCTCATCATTATTTGTATCACATAAGCTATATCAATTAGTTAATATCATTGTGATAATTAGAGAGTATTATCGAATACCATGTTATAGAATTTTCAAACCTAACCTATATATATAATTCCTCTCTCTGCACCTTCTCTACCCCCACAACCCGTTAATATGTGTGTTGCAATAAAGACAGACCATTAGTTCATTAGTTCAAGTTTAATTTGAATAAATAAATATATTTAAAATGAATAATTCCAATAATGGAATGCAATAGGAAAAATTTGATTTCACGAAAAATCTAGTTATTTAACATAAAAAATAAATAGACGCGGTTGGTTAATATTAATAGAATTTTACTGTCAGTGTAGGATGGTTCATAAAAATCGGCAGAATATTGCGTATGAGCTCATTCGAGAATCGGCCAACAATGAGTGCATTGATTTGGTAGTATATTTGTTAAGAATAATGTCCAATGGACTCGTAAAAAGTATTTATCTCGTTTCTCAATGACTTCAACGCGAAACATTGAATCGTCAATATACGAATTGCGGTTCGATCATGCGTTACTCAGCCGAACATTGGCCTCGTATCGGCAAAAACATGATTGGCGAGTCTATAGTTCGCCAAACATCGGCCTCGTATCGATAAGCCAATGATTAGAGAGCCTATATTTGGCCGAACATTGTCCTCGTATCGGCAAACCAATGATTGGCGAGTCTATACTTCGCCAAACATCGGCCTCATATCGATAAACCAATAATGAACAAGTCTATACTTGGCCGAACATTGGCCTCGTATTGGCAAACCAATGATTGGCCAGTCTATGCTTCGCCAAACATCGGCCTTGTATCGACACGCCAATTATTAGCGAGTCTACGTTTGGCCGAACTTTGGCCGCGTATCGGCAAACCAATGATTGGCGAGTCTATACATCGCCAAACATCGGTCTCGTATCGACAAGCCAATGATTAGCGAGTCTATATTTGGCCGAACATTGGCCTCGTATCAGCAAACCAATGTTGGCTAGCCAATACTCAGCCGAGCATTGGCGTACAATTGGTTAATCGATCATCGTCCCGCCAACATTGGTCCAAGTATTGGCCGTTACGGTTCGATTGGCGAAACCTACATGGGTGGCTACCGGGAAGCGTTGTTTAGCGTCTGCGACTAAGTTGTCGAGGAAATTCTCAAACTCATCAGTCGTCAGGATAGGCGGTGCGTAACAACTGTAGAAATGAACTCCTTTTGCTTTTATTCTCACAAAACCAGTTTCCATTGTGAGAGAATGGTAAGTGCGCGTAAAGCGATAATGAAGATGCTTGTGGTCGAGGATCTCGATCAATCGCCGGATCGATATTGATCGCGACTTCGAATATGGATTATGCAAGCGCAATCCTGACGAATCCATCTCTCAATCCCCTGCCCCCTTTATCGTGAAGCTCGAGGAACTATGCGCGAAATCGTTCTCTTTCGCTCTGGGGACGTCAAGCAGAGTAGTCGGTCCCGAGCTCGAATCACCGAGAACGAACGACTCAAGGTCCTCATTGTCCTACAGTACAAATTCTATCTGGAGTGGGATTCGTCCGCAGGAGCCCTCATATTGTCGATCGAAGATCTGCGAGCCCCAGAGCAATATGAAAGAGCCTACAAGAACGTCGACCAAACGAAGCTAAGTTCCGAAGTGTTACGGAAATTGGGGAATAATTGTAAAACTAAATGTCAAGATCTTGTCTTCTCCGCCAAATAACGAAATGCATGTATGGGAATGTATGTTGAATGGAGAGAGCAACGAGTGATTTATTGTCGCGGTAAATTAAAGGTATAGGAAGTACAGTCGTGGTTAATTGATGTACACGCCGAAACTCGATATGCTAAAAATTAAATAATAGCAACTATACAAAATACGTGTTTATTTCACAATTGGCGCCCAACCGTGGGCCCGAAGAAAGTTACGGAATTAATATTACCAAATAATTCAGTGCTTTTTATCGGGAACATAAGAAAACACGAATGAAAGGAATAAATCGGAATTTTGTTTAGTTGCGGAGAGTTGGGATGATATGATGTATGGCGAGTGAGAATAATATTTATATAACGAAAGCGGGCAGGAAAGCCAAACAGTAATTTGAAAATTATCATTTTACAGCGAAAAACAAAAATAAATTCATAACAATGCCGATGCTGGGAGACGAACGGCAGATACATAGTGAAGAAGCAAGACGGCAAGAAATCGAAATAGAGAAGGAGAATTTGATCAGACAACGTGACGAGTTGGAGAAAATGCGGCGAGACCTTGAATCACAATGAGCGTTAACCCAACAATAACAACAGCAAATATCGTCACCGCTCCAGGCTGATGAAAATGATACAGCCTCGCGTGTTACGAGAGACGAGGACATCGCAGCGATTATAAATAACGTATTAAATTTTCGTATCGATGTAAATATGCCTAAATTCAAAGATGAGGAGGAGAAAAATCCTATGGAATTTTTAATGAAGATGGACAAATTGTTCAAAATTAAAAATGTTAAAGAAGAAACGAAAACGCTAGTAGTGGAGCACGCGTTGGAGGGTCGAGCAAGCCTTTGGTTCGAGACAAAAGGGACGTTTCAATCATTTGAATTTTTTAAACGAGTCTTTATGGAAGAATTTTACTCTATTCCAAAGCGAGTTCAATTTAAAAATAAATGGATGGAACGAAGGTATAACGCACAGAGGGAATCGCTTCAAACGTATTATTTTCACCAGATAAAAGAGGCCTGATATTTTTTGCCGAAGCTTACAGATTAGGAAGCCAATTCCCGTGAAAAATTTGCCGGCGCTTAACATGCGGCCGACGCTTGGTACGATATTCAGCACCAACCACCAATACCCAGTGTTGGTCCTTTATACGGGCCAATGGTTTGGCCATGATTCTGCCAGTGCTCATTTGAAGCATGGCAAACCAACGAACACCCAGCCTTGGGCCAAATATCGATTACCAACTGTCAGCCAACTATCGGGTCCCAGTGTTGGCCCCGAACATGGGCCAATCGGTTGATCGTGGGTTTGCCAGTCTCGAATTGAAGCTCGGCACACCATCGAAGAGCCAACGCTGGGCCAGCACTAATTAATGACCGTCGGCCAATTGTCGGGGCGTGCGCAGGCCCTGAGTCTGAACCAATCGTTTGACCGTGGTTTTGCCAACGCTTATTTTTAGCATGGCAAACTGACGAATTGCCAATCCTGGCCCAACACTGGCTTTGAACGGTATATTCCACACATATATACAAGAATGCTTTTTTACGTGTATACGTATATACGTAATATATATGTGTGTGTGCGTGCGTGCGTGCGTGCGTGTACGTGTGTGTGTGTGTGTGTGTGTGTATGGACTATATAAGAATTTTTTTACGTATAAACGTATATACGTATATACGTAAAAAAGCATTGGCAAAACCACGGTCAAACGATTGGCTCAGACTCAGGGCCTGCGCACGCCCCGACAATTGGCCGACGGTCATTAATTAGTGCTGGCCCAGCGTTGGCTCTTCGATGGTGTGCCGAGCTTCAATTCGAGACTGGCAAACCCACGATCAACCGATTGGCCCATGTTCGGGGCCAACACTGGGACCCGATAGTTGGCTGACAGTTGGTAATCGATATTTGGCCCAAGGCTGGGTGTTCGTTGGTTTGCCATGCTTCAAATGAGCACTGGCAGAATCATGGCCAAACCATTGGCCCGTATAAAGGACCAACACTGGGTATTGGTGGTTGGTGCTGAATATCGTACCAAGCGTCGGCCGCATGTTAAGCGCCGGCAAATTTTTCACGGGTTAGGATCAGAGGCAACGAAACAAAAGGACAAGTAATAAATAGTGAAACAAATTTGGAAACATTCCACGAAGTGATTGTGCATAACGAGTTTAGTGAATCTAATAACTCTCCCGATGAGCAATCATCGAGCACAGAAACTTCTGAACCTAATCCATGTGCGGGAATAAGGACCGATGCATTGTCTCTGAAACAAAAATTGAGGTTATTTTGACAATCCTACACTGGGCCAACGCTAGCCCGAATATTGCGCCAACAATATGAAACCGACCTTAGCCCTACTATGGGCCGGTGATCACGCCAACCGTCAGCCAATGATCGTGATCTCTTTAGCCCAATGTTGGACCAATACCCGGCCAACTGTTAAGATTTCCGGTAAGCCTACCATTGGCCAACCGTACATCCCAACGTTGGGCCGAAGACATCACTCCTACCGTGGCGCAACACTAAACCGGTAGTGCTGCCGTTCATCGGCCAATAGTAGAATATGATTGGCGTGACGCTGGCTCGAGGTTGGGTCGGTTGCGTCGTTTTTCGCCCAATGTTGGGCCAATACCCGGCCAACTGTTAGGATTTCCGGTAAGCCTACTATTGGCCAACCGTACATCCCCGCGTTGGGCCGAAGAGATCACTCCTACCGTGGCGCAACACTAAACCGGCAGTGCTGCCGTTCATCGGCCAATGGTAGACAGTGATTGGCGTGACGCTGGCTCGAGGTTGGGTCGGTTGCGTCGTTTTTCACGGGTTATAGTATAATCCAACAATACCCGATATGGGTGAAAGAGAACCTGGTAACCCCGAATTATGAAGAGTAATAAGATTGCTCCAACACTGGAAAGCTTAGATTCTATACGTAAGGAACGAGAAAAACAGAGAGACAATAGGCCCTCATGCAATTCTCAGGGTCGGCATATGCCACACGCTATAAAGCAAGTGAGATATCACCCAAACAATCAGAATTATTATAGAGATGAAGCTGACAGCAAATATAAAGTTGGATTAAGATATTCACGTCGATATACGAGTATGTACAGAAGTCGCAATACGAGGTATTCGGGATATAATTCCCATAATCGGAGGAGCTTCACTATGCCAGATACCAGATTTCCGCTACCGATGGTAGTTGATGTCAACAGGCCGGTAAAAAGAGAAATGAACGAGACAAGCTCGCAATCGAATCATTTAAACTAAATATTGACGCACTGTATCGAGCTCCGCCAGTGCGTCAGGATTTTGATTTTATAGAGGATTTATCTCAAGGGATCGAAGGAGAGATTGACCTTGAAGAGGTATCGAGGGAAGTGATAACGGTGTGTCCTCATATAAAAATAGAATCCATGGGTCAAACTATTCTTCTGGATACGGGAAGTCAAGTAACGGCAATCACGGAGGATTTTTACAAGGAAGTTATGGCGCAATGGAGGATGGATCTGTTGCCCGTAAACAATATGTTCGTTACAACCGCGATAGGAAGAAAGTCAACTCAGGTGAAAAACCAGGTATACTGAAGAGGGGAGTTTGAGGGGGTTGAATTCAAACATTCGTTCTTGATTATACCACGTCTCACAACGACGGTTATATTGGGAAGTGATTGGATGTCGAGAAATAGCGTTATTCTCAATCATAGAGATCTCACAATCAAAATAGTAGGAAAACTTCTTTCTCGGTTGATGGTGGTTTCGGGCGAAGCCCTTTGGAAACGTTGTTGTGTTCACATAGGGATAATGGAACTCACGTGTTTATACTCAACCGTCATAAGGATGCGATGGCTAATGATGACGAAATAAGGGAGAGGATTGAAATGAATGGGAAACAGGAATCCATAATGTTTTTAGAAAACGCACAGGATTCAGGAGGAATAGTACCAAGATATTAAAAAAAAAACATCGCGGAAAATGAAAATAAAGAGAATGTAGAGAATCAACAAGTGCTGAGTAAGACGTGGAGAAGTAAGACGTACGGATAGAAGATCACGAGGGAAAGGACCTCGAAAAACAGGTAAATAAAGATGAGGAAAAGGTGAGCAGGGATGATGTTTCCGAGGAGTTTCGCGCGATCGCGTGTAAACTAACATTATTGAGCAATTCGGAAAGAGGAACATTCGGAGAAGTGTTACAAAAATATAGAAGGCTATTTTTCAATAAACCGGGATGTGCACGAGGTTATCAACACAAATTGAAATTGACTAACAGTTGTCCGAGTATCAGGCATACATACCCAATTCCCCTGAAACTGAGAGAAGCTACGAAGATCGCGGTTAAAAAAATGTTGGAAGTGGGGATTATTGAGAGAACGATCAGCCAATACTGCAATCCTTTAAGAATAGTAGTAAAGGAGAATGAAACGGTACGAGTGTGTTTGGACGCGAGATTTCTTAATAAAGTTATAGAGGACGATCATGAATCGCCGCCGCTTACTAATGAAATGTTGCAAAAATTTCATGGAGCTCAATGGTTTTCGAAAATTGACCTGACTCAGGGGTACTGGCAGGTGCCTTTGGAGAAGGAATCGAGAAAATTCACGGCCTCCCTGTTTGACTCAAAGGTTTACCAGTTTTGTAGAATACCATTCGGTCTCAAAATAGCCGGAGGCGGGTTTATTCGAGCATTGAATATGGCATTGAAGGATGATTTTGAAGTATATACCTTATGTTATATTGATGATATTTTAAGAGCGACGAAAACCGTCGAAGAACATATGCGAGTCTTAGAGGGCATTTTCCAGAGATTATCGAATAATAATTTTACGATCAAACCCACTAAATGTTTATTCTTCCAAAAGGAGGTTCCGTTTCTGGGTTTCATAATCTCGAAGCAGGGTATATTAGCGGAGCCTAGAAAACTCGAAGCTATCTTAAATTTTGAGGATCCGAGCAATAAGAAACAACTTCAACAATTCCTGGGAATCTGCAATTACTACCGACAATTTATGCTATGTCGTACAAGCTATTCGGTAGATCGATTACGAGGCTTATTGGTAAAGGACAAAAAATGGGAATGGGGTGCTCAACATCAACATGCTTTCTCGGGCCTTAAGAGGGATTTCCGCAATTGTATTCATTTACGGCATATAATTCCAGGTGTTCAATTTAGAGTTCAAACCGATGCAAGTAATCGGGGCATCTGTGGCATATTATATCAAATTGATGAGCATGGAGATCATGGCGTAATAGATATCGTCGGCCAATGTTTGAGTCGCGCAGAAATTGATTATACCACAACTGAAAAGGAATTGTTGGCAGTGGTTTATGCCCTTATTAAATTTCATGTGTATTTAATCCAGGCTCATTTTCTCTTCATAACCGATCATCAATGTCTGACATTTTTGCATTCGGCGGCTTTTCCGAACGGGCGAATATCCAGGTGGAGATTGTTAATTCAACAATATACTTTTAACATCGAATATTATCGTCGAGCGGATATTATTGTGGCGGATTTTTTCAGTTGGCACCCGCAAGGTAAATTTTTAGAGGACTCGACTGAAAAAAATGTTAATTTCCTTATTGCATAGAGGTCATTATCGTTAGTGATGATGGCGTTAATGGAATACCGTAAAGAAATAGCTAAAGGCTTTAGGGCATTGCAAAAATATGAAGCGAAGGATGCGATAATCCAAAAAAGTATCGTCGATGTTGATCTAGAATCTGAGAATACTCTTTTCCTGAGATACAATGGTATTATCTTCCATTAGGATAAAATGAGATTAGAATGGCGAATTATGATTCCTGAGAGCTTGCAACTGAAACAGGTTGAAGCGATTCATTGTAAATTAGGTCACCCAGGGGTGTACAAAACTTTAGAACATTTGAAGAAGTTTTATTATTGGAAACGAATGTCTTATCAAGTTAAGAAATATGTGCTTTGCTGCGACCTGTGTCAGCGAGTCAAGTATATATCCATATCAATGCAAGGTGAATTCAATCTGGTTCCATCTAAAGCCCCGAATGATTTGATTACAGTTGATTTCTTTGGTCCACTGCCCAAGGCTAGGGGGGAAGCACAATATATTTTCGTAATGCTCGATGCATACATCCCCAATCAAATCATACAGAAAAGGTTATGCGCGAAATCGGCCGCCTCTTTAGGACTTTGTGTTCTGCGCGTCACCCGAAATGGGTGGAGTTTGTAACTGAAATCGAAAAAATATTGAATATCACAGTCCATCAGAGTACAGGGTTGTTCCCTCAGGAATTACATTTTGGTAGACCTATACAGGAAGACCTGCATAAGATGATCAAGTTTCCGGACAGTCAACGCCCATCTCACGATTACTTGATTGCGATGGCGGATCAGAATATTAAACAAAACTTTGAGAAACGAAAGAGGGCCCGGAAGGGAATATCTACGGTGGAGTTATCGGTCAGTGACCTCGTTCTCCTACGTGTCAATCATCTGTCAAATGCGTATGATAAAGTTATAAAAAAGTTTTTCCATCTTTTCGAAGGACCATATGAGTTAACCTGGAAAATTGGTGAATACGCGATTACCCTAGCCGATCCTAATCGGAATAATAGAGAGATTGGTATTTATAATCGGGCGAATCTTCGAAAATATCATGTCCGACAATAGGATTAAAAGCTCATTGCCCAGTGAACTCGAGACTCGTTGTCTGTTAAGTTCAAAGTATGTTAAATTGAGTAGTAAGATAAGTTGATGCGTTATGTAAATCTATGTAAATTAATATGAACGCGCCTCAAAATTATGTGGCTAGTGACGTAAAACAAGTTTGTGATCAGTGGCGGGATTCAGCGATGTGTTCTACTTTAAATATATGTAACGTGCCAGCGATTAAGAGAATATTCGGACGAAGCGATGTACGTGTGTGAGTATGGGTATGAAAATGAAAGTAGATGAGACGGAGGAAGCCCGAAGGATTATTTATGCTAATACCGGATCTTTACACTAGCATACGGGGGGGGGGGGGGGGGTTGTTAGAGAATGGGCGCGACAATGAATATCCCTGTGGTCGAGGATCTCGATCAATCGCCGGATCAACATCGAAGATCGCGACTTCGAATATGGATTACGCAAGCGCAATCTTGACGAGTCCATCTCTCGATCCCCTGCCCCCTTTATCGTGAAGCTCGAGGAACTATACGCGAAATCGTTCTCTTTCACTCTGGGGACGTCAAGCAGAGTAGTCGGCCCCAAGCTCGAATCACCGAGAACGAACGACTCAAGGTCCTACAATACAAATTCTATCTGGATTGGGATTCGGCCGCAGGAGCCCTCGTATTGTTGTTCGAAGATCTGCGAGCCTCAGAGCAATATGAAAGAGCCTACAAGAACGTCGACCAAACAAAGTTGAGTTCCGAAGTGTTACGGAAATTGGGGAATAATTGTCAAACTAAATGTCAAGATCTTGTCTTCTTCGCCAAATAACGAAATGTATGTATGGGACTGTATGTTGAATGGAGAGAGCAACGAGTATAAGAAGTACAGTCGTGGTTAATTGATGTACACGCCGAAACTCGATGTGCTAAAAATTAAAGAATAGCAACTATACAAAATACGTATTTATTTCACACCATCCGACTCGCAAGATCGGATTCCCAGGGTTGCGTGTCTAGACGTCTATATGGTTCCGAGAGTATCGCCAAGTCAGGCTTCAGTTCGCGCACAGTCTGCATGAGCAGGTCCTGTGCTGCTTCGCAATGGTTGAGGTTGAGCTGGAGGACTCTCATTTACATCGTTTGTGGAGTGCCTGGAGAGCCTGGAGAGCATGGAGAGCCCGCGTGTACGCTGGACATCGGCTGCTACCTGCGATGTGGGCTGTGGGTGCCCCATCTCCCGCTTCTGCACATATGACACACTTTGCGCTTGCTGTGCATTCGGCAACTTTGTGGCCAGTGTTACCGTACTTGATGCAGTCTTTAGTCCGGTCGACGTTGCTCTTGCAGTTCCGTGATAAGTGTCCAAATTTCCAGCACTTGAAACACTTTAGTGGTTCACTCACGACCTCTCGGATTCTGCAATTACACCAGCTGACTCGGATGATTCCTGTATTCAGAAGTTTCCGGGCAGCAGTCACCATGAGTCGTATTACCGCGGTCTGAGTCCTGCCATATGCTTTGCGCAGAGACTTAAGAGAGTAGCTGTGTGTGTCATACGTGTGTCTAATTCAGAGAGTGTGTGTGTGCGTGTATGTGAGTGTGTGCGTAATTAAGTGTGTGAGTGTGCGTATGCAAGTGTATGCATTCGTGCGTGCGTGCGCGCGCGCGAGCGTGTGTGTGCGTGCAAGTGTGCGCATACGTATGTGCAATTGAGAGAGTGTGTGTGTGCGTATATGCAAGTGTGTGAGTGTGCGTATGCAAGTGTTTGCATGCGTGTGTGCGTGCGCGCGCGCGTGTGTGTGTGTGCAAGAGTCTGCAAGTGTGTGTGTATCCTAATGTGAGTGTACGTGCGCACACGCGTGTGCGTGAGTGTGTGTGCACTTGCTCACATGCTTTCGGAATTTTCCCTCCGCACACATTTCCAGGCGCACGCCATTACAATGCATTCCCCTATCCCTCCCCTCCACGCTGCCTTTTCGCTGTAGCGCGCACCTGATTGGCTATTTATTTTAATTCATAATATGCGTCTGATAAAAAAATGACTGAGGACTTTTCGTCTCAGAATTTATTTTCCTACCAGATACTAGAAGGGCGTACGTTACTTCTGGGACACCCTGTATATTATATATGTGATAGATATACTGATTACCGTAATGCAATTCTTATGTCGCCCAACCTCAAAATGTGTTAATAATGTTATATCGATTATTACTTTTCTATATTTCATGATTAAATAATTATCTGTTTAAATGAATGAATTATAATATTATTTCAATTCATGTCATAATAATAACATACTTACAACTGTTATTGTTATATAATTTATTCTTTCATTGTAAGTTGTCGACATGTACGATCTTACGATAGTAGGATCGACGACTTACGATAGAGTAGAAACTAGAATGGAACTTTCATAGCGTGAAGGGATACGATACCTTGCTTTAGTTTAATTAATTATAGCACAACAAATTATGAGAATGATTTAAAATGTTGTCTGGGCTTTCTTAAAGCTCCAACGAATCTAGTAGTGATGTTTTCCAAAAATCACCAAATTTGGACTTACGATGAAACGTTTTGGTGCATCTGAAATACGATAGAGCATATCGCAGTTGGCGAGTTAGGATACTCCGTTATAAGGTTGCGGGAGAAACGATAGAGCTCACGCGCGCCCCGAGATGCGTTAGAATGAACAGGGTCGGCCGAGATACGATACTTCGCGCAGGACGGGAGAGTTATGTTAGTACATATGGGACTTCTTAAATTACGCTACTGCTCGAAGGTCTGAGAGAAATAAGATAGAGCCGCTCGGGACCATCGAAATAAAGAAATCAGCGATGTACCCCTAGACCATGCGGCACTTGAAATCTCACTTTATCTACATAATTTGATAAGTTACGTGGAAGTATTCACTTTCTACTCTATTAAAGAATCACCATACATCTCATGATAATATTGCGTCGCATAAATTTTCGTGTAATAGACATAGTTTTGGCAGGCGAACATCTCATTCTGTATACCTGCTGCATTAACTGTTGCGATGTTACAATTTAAAATAATCTAAGTAAATTGGAGCAAAAGTTACTTATGGAACCGGTAGGAACGGTTCTCCAAGGTTTTTTCTCAACCATGCATGCCAAATCATTGCACATCATTTCCAGTGATACCTACATACAGTACTTGTGTTATACATACGTTGTACTTTTATATAATCGTGATTCGAACTTTTTATTATAATAGTATGGTTTCTTAAAATAAAATGTTGAGCAAAATCGAATTTCTAGGGTTTGACGATTTTGTGTACGTTTCTAGTAAATTTCCTTGGCTCTTGCATAAAAAGTTATTTCACTTCTTTTGTACGTGAGAATTGAAAAAGAAACAATGTTAATAAAAGTATTGTTTAAAAAAAATTCACAAATATTTCGAGGTTAATTAGAATTTTGTACACAGTGAAACGACGAATAATTTTTTCGAGGGCATTTTTTATCACTTGGTGTTTTTTTTACTTGTAATATTTACGGCCACAACTGTGTACACCGTGACGACTCCTTCTTTTTTCGAAGACATTTTCAACCGTTAAGAGAATGTAAAAAAACAAAAATAAACGTTTAGAAATGTATTTTATGTTCTTCATAAGTGATTCGATTTTACATAAAAAATCAGACTGATTAGCGTATTTTGACCATCGAAAAGATCGCGAAAATCAGCTGTTTCCCGACCTGTTACACTGTGATGATATAATAATAACATTTTCGGAGTATTTAGAGTTTTACGCGGTTTACGGTTGTGTTGTGACTTGTGGCTTGTGAGTACACTACAATTTTCAGAACATTTTAAATGTCATAAAATCAATCCGCGATCGTGAAGTGTATTTTTTGTTTCCCATGACATACCATCTGTATTGTGTGTAGGTTATAATTATCAAACGACGGAGTGCAGCAATTGGTTTGAGATAAATCATACGATATGCATCATCCCTGTTTGTACCTCAGGGTACAAATCAAACCTAGAAAAGGTGAATTTTTCCACACTTCCCAAGAACCCCCAAAGTGAGAATTTGTGGGAAATAGCTGTGCGGCGACAGAGCAGCTGTGTGAAAAGTGGAAAAGCAGTTTGCGAGAAGCATTTCCAGAAAACCGAAATAATTTGGGTACGCCACTTTCTAAGTCCCGATGGAAAAGTGCTTGGAATAGTGAGTTCGATCATATTTTTTTGTCGTAACCCGAATTTTTATCTTTTTCCTCTTACATTCGAATTATGACAAAAATTTCAGGGGAAATACAAAATACCTCACTTAAAACAAATAAGTGTCCCATCACTATTTCCGTGGACCAAGACAGAACAGCTACAGTCAGAAAATGTGTTGACAGAAAATTAAACGGGAAAAAAAAATTCTAAATTTTGTACCACGTGAAAAATATTCAAGATTAATTTTTTTATTATAAAAGAACCGGTCATTCAATTAAAATGTACATTAAATGTTGATATTTTGAATTTAAATATTATTCAAGGGAAATAATTGTTTTTCCTCATATTTATATGTATCGATTTATTTCTTGAAATGTTCATGCTTGTTGAGAAACCGACACGCACGCATACACTTGCTTCCCGGTCTCTAACTGCAAAAAAACAAATACATTTCGAGTTACATCATTTTGAACAACTGAAATAATCATATTATAATAATGATTATAATAAACATTTTCTCCATTGTTTGGTGAGATCGGCTGGTTCACAGGTTCAGCCGGTTTACAGGTTATATGTTACATATAGTTATCGAGCAGGTAACTACTAGCACCACATGTGGCTGCGATTGAAAATAAAAACGACGGACATTACGCGAGCCATGTATGCATGGAGCCTAGATACCAGAAGGGTCAGCGGCAATGCAAAGGCGCTGAAAAAAGCGTTCCCGAAAATGTGTCGAAGTGATGGCGCTGGGGTGGCATATATATATATAGTAATATATTGGTCAACGAGGTGAAAGTGATCGGATGAGTCTCTAACCTCATGACAGACCGATCGTGACATCAAACGTCGAAATATCCGCAGATTCATAATTTCCTCATGACGGTTCGGAAACAAATGCAAAAGCGAGAAAAGATCTCAAACTCAAAGTCAAAATGGCGGCGATACACCTCATCTAGAAAAACTTGTTTTTTTTTTACAAATAGCTTCACGGGAGAACGGTTTTCTCATAAAATATGAGATTTGAAACAAAATCCAAAAAAATTTTAATTTATCGAGACGTACAGGTCCGTCTCAGGCGCCATACCCCCACCACAAATTCAAACAAACCGACCCATTATGAGGGCAGGGGAGGGGGAATAATAAATCATAACAATTCATGTAGACAGGTACGACTTTTGAGGACACAAGTGAACACAAACAATCAAACGTATAAAAAGTTAGAGAGAGAGAAAAAGAAAAATAGAAAATAAACAAAAACAGTGGAAAAAGGTAACGATAGGTAATAAGTAAGGGAAGGGGAAAAGTCGTTGGGAAGAAAACAAAGAAAGTAACAAAAAAAACAAAGGAAGCATAAATTTATTTAAAACAAGAAAAAAGGTTAACAATGAAGGGAATGATGGGTAATTGGCAAGGGAAGGGGAACAACAAACAATAAAATAGGGGTATAAAAGAGGAGAAACGTTGGAGGAACGTCACTACTTCTTCTTCTACTTCTTTGTGGATTGACAAGTACCACTTCGCAGAGTACCACCTATCTGGAGGGGAAACGCAGTAAGAGGGGAACCTTAAGAAACTTAGGCTAAGTTCACATGACCGCGCGGTGCCGCGCGGTACCGCGCGGCAGTAACGTTCACATGAGCTCGCGGTACCGCGCGGCAGTAACGTTCACATGAGCTCGCGGTACCGCGCGGTAGTATAGTTCACATAGTATAGGTCCATGTGAACATAGCTATATACCGGCTTGCAGATCTTGTAGCGCGCGGCGTCGAGAACCGCGCGGTGCGGCGCGGTCAAGTGAACATATCCACACAGGCCCGCACATCTTGTACCGCGCGACGCCGCGCGGTATAAGAGGAGCGTCGAGAACCGCGCGTCCATGTAGACGCTAACGTTGTTTTCATTGAGTTTTGTACCGCGCGGTGAGCCATTCGCGCGGTGCCGCGCGTCCATGTGAACATAGCCTTAAAAAGGACAGAATTAGGAAATAGTTTTTTTTTATAAATACGGAAACAGAAACCAAGATAAGAATGAGAAAAGAGAGCACTAAAAACATTAAAAATAACGAAGGAGGAATAAATTACAAAAAGAGGGATAGAAAATTAGTATTAGGAGAATAGAAAGTGCGAGGAGGTATCCGAAAGCCAGGCGACAATACACACACACACACATATACACCTGTAAAACACAAAATATCCGCAAGGGCTCCCGAAAGTATCAGGAGAACCTGATGGTCAGAGAAACGCGTCGCGAATTCCAAGTGCCACAGGCGAGTGCGCGCCGTACGACGCCACGTCGCAAATAATAGTACGATAGGAGAGGGGGAAGAGAATTACCAACCGATGGTAAAGCGATCGCGTTCAAGCACATTTATCATCCGAACGAGTCCGCAACTCGAGTATTGTACCGACCGAGATGCGATACATTAAGACGTATAAAATACACTTCAGAAACACAAACAACATACCACACTTGTACACAGCAAACTTTTAACATTATATCGAGTCAAAAATACTGAATAAATGTCATTTCATTACCAAATACCTCCGAAACAAAGAGTTTAAATTAATTTCTTCCCTGATTGAGTCCCGAACAAATAAAACTTATTGAAACAAATTCCGACCCGTTACATTATATATTATTAGCTATGAGACTCGTTAGAAATTTGCTTTCAAATTTTAAAAAAATTGCGCACTTCGAAGGAAATGAATCGATTTTTTGCCCAAAAAGCAGTAAATTGTTTGTAAAAAAAAAGTTTACATTGAATCAAAAAACGGCTACGTACTCCCACAGAGAATGTAATTGTGAAGCTGCTATCAAAATTTCAAATCGATGCATGCAAAGGTAGTCGAGTAATCCGTGCTTCCAGTTGTAAAAAAGTGGTTTCGAGAAAAACGCGTTTAAAGTTGTACTAGCAACTCAACGCGCGTTCCGAGGCGCTGCGGCCTAATCGATAATTGAACCTTTAAATAAAAAAATCGCTACAGGACCAATGGCATATTGTTTTTATGACACCAAAGTATTTTTAGGCAAGAAAACCTCTTTCCATAATCCTAGAGTGGTGTTATCCCTTAACACGAATGAGGATTAGGTACATCATCTGTGATCTGTCTTAGATGGCATCCATGTTTAGCGTATATCTATATACATATAGGTGCCGGAGCACCCCAGCGGCATATCGTTCTCGTTTTGGGGATGAGTTGAAAGGCCTCGCTGAACCTCCTGGTATCTAGGTTTCATGCATGTATGGCTGATGGTGATAGGGGGCTGATTACATCGTAGTATCGTCTACTCTCACACGTCGGTGCCACGAATTTTGAGCGCTTTAGACAAAAGACAATTGCCTCCGTCGCCTGGTGATGCCCCCGCTTGTGTACCATGTCATAATGTTTAAAGTAACTCTGAGGAAAAGAGGAGAAAATAAAAGACGCGTGGTTATTTAAGGGGTTAGGCCACAGCGACGGGTATGAAATACTGTGCGAATTTAACAATTTTTTCGAATAAAAAAGTGATTCACTCATTAAATGAATTACACATCTATTTAGTATGAATATCAAACTATTAGAAAAAATATTAGTACAGTCATGCTGTATATTGGAATCGGAAAAAATTAGAAGAAGGCTAGTTTTTTGACAGGTGATTTTGTAGGTGCCACGGGTGCTAAAACTAAATTTGCCTAAAAATCGGGGGGTAGGGTTTTTTTTAGGGGATAGGGGTGGATTAATGCCAAACGACAACTCCCACGAGGTCGACGCCGGGAGACAAAATGTTCAGAACAATCCGGGTTTTATTTTTGTCCATAGCGCCGAAGTCGTGGAAGTTGATTTTGGAGGTAAAAAAGTGGGGTGAAATTTCGAAAAATCAGTTTTCATTTGATAACTCTTTAGGACAAATTCATACAATTTTTGTTCAAATGGAAACGTTGTAGCCCTTGAAAAGACGCGTCGATCGAGTATTCGATCAACAGTAGTAGAGCTAGGGCGGTTCTAACGCAAAAGGAGGTCACCGGGTCGAGGGGAAGTCGCCGGGCGCATGTGACGCCACAGGGGAGGCCTCGGTGGAGGGCCATGTGGTCCGTAGAGCGACTGGCGGGAGGGGGAAGCCCGCGTCGATGAGGGTTTTGTGTGTGTGTGTGTGTGTGTGTGTGTGTGTGTGTGTGTGTGTGCGTGCGTGTGTGTGCGTGCGTGCGTGCGTGCGTGCGTGCGTGCGTGTGTGTGTGTGTGTGTGTGTGTGTGTGTGTGTGTGTGTGTGTGTGTGTGTGTGTGACGACAATATATGGGTAGAAAATTTTCGATAATATGAAAACGCTAGGCGCCACATGAAGGACGGCTTTTCAAAGCTGATTTATGGCATATAGGTGCGGTGCCTTGATTTCGTTACCGAAATCCTTAAAACCCTTGCATGTGTGTCCACTCCTGTCACAAGTCACGCCAACACTTTAGACAGGTCGTGACAAGTCAGGATTTCTTGGAAAAAACTATCAACTTGAGGGATCAAAGGGACCGCGGATGGACCACTTGAGCGCAGCTCTTGAAAAGTTGAGGCCTCCATTTCGAAATATAACATCAAGATGTCGCCATGTGCGAGTATGTACGCATCCAACCAAGCAGGTGTTCTTCGAACGTGTTTGAACTTGCTTTTCATGATTGAAAAAGTGGGGGAGAAGTTTGGAAAATTGAGTGGGAGGATTACGACGAGGGTCAATGGCTTTGACTGCGGATAGACCACTTGAGCACAGCTGCACTCTTGAAAAAAAACGTCTCAATACATCTCGATTGCATTCCGAAATATAACGTCAATATGTGCGCATCCGAAAAAATATATTTTTTTTTGTAGGGGGAGCCATATGGATCTGCTGCGCTCAAATGTTTGTATGCGTGTCCACTCCTGTCACAAGTCTCGCGAACACTTTAGACAGGTCTCGACAAGTCAGGATTTCTTGGAAAAACTATAAACTTTAGGGATCAGGGGCCGTTGGCGCCGATGGACCACTTGAGCTGCAGGACCCATAAAATCGTTTCACCCCATGCATTCCGACTTCCTGTTCTTTGTCTCATGTTCCTCGCGCGATCTACGCGTTATCGGGAAACTCTGTTTTCCCGAGAGAGAGGGCCGAATTTTTTTCTCGAAGGAAGAGCCTTTATAATGAGCCGCTCCGTTCAAATCTGACCGCACTTTGCATGAAGCAGTCAGTCTGTTAACATCGTGGAAGTGTTTTCGTACTCATCAACATGGAGCAAATCTTGCATGACCAAGCCGTGCTTTTACGCTCGTTCGAAGATTTTTCTGCGTGGGAGCAACGTTGCATCGAGTTCATCGAAGGGCTGGAAACGCAAAGCCGGATTAAGCGCCCGCGATTATTAATCGGACATCAACAGTCACTAATAGCCCAAATAGCGCGTCTGGAAGGATTGAGAAATTGTATGCGGAGTCGTTTCGTACACACGGGCGCAGGACATGCTGATCATGAGTTAATCTGGCGAGAGATTGAAACATCCTTCGAGAGTCGGATATTAACCGGTTCCATCATCAATCGCAGACACATCGAGCCGAGACACTTTCTAACTGATGCTCGCGTCCTAGTGCTCCATCATGTGCAAAATATTATCGGCAAGCACAACAGTATTAAAATTAATACAGTGTTTAATGGTGAATTCGCGAGTGGTGACAAACATGCGAATAAAAGTATCAACATGCGAAACTGCGAACTATTTAGCACAAGCGATTTGAACGAGTGGTATGAACAACGTGTTATTGAGCCCACTTTAACCTTACTCGATGAATTCCAAGAACGTGATAGTGGCTGGGCTCTGCAGAAAATACTTAACCTCACGATAAATGTGAATAAGTATAATCCGATGCGTGCCGGGTGCTCCATATCATTGCCGCGGGAAATAATGATGAAGAGGGCTGTGGTTAACGTCAAATCCAAAGATAACGCATGTTTCGCATGGGCAGTTGTCGCTGCTCTAAACCCAGCCGAACGGGACAGTGACCGTCCATCTTCTTACCCTCATTATTCGACAGTACTGAATCTCCAGGATATCGAATTCCCGGTGACGACACATCAAATTAAAAAATTTGAATTTCATAACAATGTATCGATCAACGTGTACACCACTACCATCAAAAAGGACATTGTTCCAATACGAGTCAGTCAACACAAGAAGGATAAGCACATCAATTTGCTGTACATGCAAGATACCGAGGACAGCAATGTGGGGCATTTCGTATGGATCAAGAACCTGTCGAGACTCGTGAGGGCACAACTGACCAGAAAAGAGCATAAAAAATATATCTGTGATCGGTATGTAGTTACCATAATATATATATATATATATATATATATATATATATATATATATATATATATAGGTAATTATATATGCTAGACGAATTATACAAAACATTCTTGTTTTTTTTTTGCAGGTGTTTGCACCACTTCGGATCAGAGGAAAAATTGCGATCACATGAGGTCGATTGTGGAGCAATAAATGACTGTGCAATTCGACTACCAAACGACACCAATAAGTGGCTCCAGTTCAGCAACTTTAGCCGGAAAGAACGACATCCATTCATTGTGTATGCTGATTTGGAGTGTGTGCTGGCAAAGACCGATGGGGAGAACCTAGCGAAAGATATGTATCAGCATCATGAAGTGTTTAGTATCGGATACTATGTGTGTTGTTCGTATGATGATTCGTTATCTTCATATCACTCGCGTCGCAGTGCTGATTGTGTATCGTGGTTTGTTGAAGAACTAAAAAATCTAGCACTGCGGATAAAAGAAACTTTCTGTGATAATGTACCAATGGTGCGTTTAACACCGAGTGAGTGGGCTAGTTTTCGCGTAGCGACTCAATGTCACATATGTGAGAAACCATTTGCGCAAGAATATGTACGCGTTCGAGATCATTGCCATCTGACTGGACGCTATAGAGGCCCGGCCCATTCCAACTGCAACCTAAATTACAAACAGTCATTTTTCATTCCAGTAGTTTTCCACAATTTAGCCGGTTATGATGCGCATTTTATAATCAAGGAAGTAGCCACAGCGTTCGAAGGAACAACCAATGTGCTTCCAATCACAAAGGAGAAATACATTTCATTCACGAAGCATGTTGAAATTGAAGACGATTCAAAACACAAGATCCAATTGCGCTTTATCGACTCATACAAATTCCTCAACACCAGTCTCGACAAATTAGCCTCATTCTTGACCGAGGACAAACTCAAAATTTTACGCACACAATTCCCAACTCTCTCGACAGACGATTTCAGTTTGCTGACGCGAAAAGGGGTCTTCCCTTATGAATATATTGATGACGTGAGGAAGCTAGACGACACTTGCCTACCACCACGTGACGCATTTTACAGTTCACTGACAGATGCTACAGTATGTGTGAACGAGTACGCACATGCTGAGAACGTTTGGGAGCGGTACTCCATTCGAACGCTGGGTGAATATAGCGATTTGTACTTGAAGACAGATGTCCTGTTATTAGCCGATATTTTCGAAAACTTTCGAAATACATGCGTTGAGAGCTATGGCCTAGATCCCGCGTATTACTACACATTGCCCGGATATACCTGGGATGCAATGTTAAAACACTCGAATGTCAAGTTTGAATTACTAACTGACATTGACATGGTTTTATTCGTTGAGCGGGGTATACGCGGTGGTCTAAGTCAATGCTCGAACCGATATGCATACGCTAATAACAAACACATGGAGTCGTTTGATCCATCGAAAGCATCATCATACTTGATGTATTTTGACGTCAACAATTTGTATGGATGGGCAATGTGCCAACCCTTGCCATATGCAGATTGTCGATGGGTCGACGACGTGTCCCATTTTGATCCATCATGCATCGCGCTAGACTCACCTATAGGCTATATCCTTGAAGTTGACTTGGAATATCCCCAATCTCTACATGATGCGCACAAAGACCTACCGTTTTGTCCAATACATGAAAAACCGCCGGGTAAGCGGGAAGAAAAGTTGTTAGCAACCGTCTGTGACAAAAAACGCTACATCATACACTACCGGAATTTGCAACAGTGCTTACGCCATGGACTTTGCCTCACGAAAATCCATAGAGTCCTACAGTTCACACAATCCCCATGGCTCCGTTCGTATATTGAGTTAAATACCCAGTTTCGAACGCTTGCCAAAAACGATTTCGAAAAGAATTTGTTCAAATTAATGAATAATGCGGTCTTTGGCAAAACGTTGGAGAATGTGCGCAATCATGTAGATGTAAAGCTTGTAACAAAATGGGAGGGCAGATATGGTGCAGAGGCAATGATTGCAAAGCCAAACTTCCACAGCCGAAGTGTTTTTTCGGAAAACCTCGTTGCCATCGAATTGCGCAATCTCGAGGTGAAATTCAACAAGCCGATATATGTGGGTATGTGCATACTCGACATATCCAAAACGTGCTTGTATGGATTTCATCATGAGTATATGGTACCTCTGTATCGAGATAAATGTAAAGTCATGTATACCGATACGGATAGTCTCATATATGACATTGAGAGCGATGATATATATGCCGACATGAAGCGCGACATTGAAAAATTCGATACAAGCGATTATTCGGCGGACAATAGGTATGGTATACCGCTCGTCAACAAGAAGGTACCCGGTCTCATGAAGGACGAATGTAATGGAGCAATTATGACCGAATTTATTGGACTTCGATCGAAAATGTACGCGACACGTGTCGAGGGTAAGAAAGACACGAAAAAGTTAAAGGTGTCAAGAGTAGCGTTGTGGCTAGGACAATCACGTTTGACGATTATGCTCGATGCTTGAGGGAAGTAGTTGAAATGGAGCGTAGTCAAACGTGCATTCGATCAAAGTTGCATAAGGTCTACACCATTCGCGAGACGAAAATTGCTCTGAGTCCTCATGACGATAAGCGGTATATCATACCTGGGACCTCTGATACCCTACCATGGGGGCATTATAGAATACAGTCGTCAAAAGTTTTGTAAATTTTTTTTTTTCTACAACCATGATGCAACATTTTGTACATTTTTGTGAATATCGATGTATAAAACTCGTGAAAATTATGTATATATTTTGTTCACTCGATGTTAAAATTATGTTTGTTGTTGTAAATATTTAATCGTGTAAGAATGGCTTGATTATTTTCTGTAAATAAAGAAAAGGACATTTTATAATCCCATGTGTTTGTTCACTCTATCCATCTCCTCGTACCCACGTTCCATGAAAAAACATGCATAAGGTGTTCAAAGAGTTTCAAGAGACTTTCTACGACGTTCATGAGACGTTTGAAAATGTTCGTGAGACGTTCAAGAGACTTTCGAAAACGTTCATAAGACGTTTGAAGACATTCATGAGAGGTTCGAAGACGTTCAGAGTCTTTCGAAGATATTCAAGACATCTTTGATGATATTCATAATAAGTTTGAAGACATCGATGAGGGGTTCGAAGACGTTTTAGAGACTTTCACAGACATTCACGAAGGGTTTGCAGACGATCAAAATACTTTCGAATACATTCAAGAGACCTTCGACGACATTCATAATACGTTTGAAGACATTCATGAGAGGTTCGAAGACGCGTGAGAGACTTTCAAAGACATTCACGAGGGTCTCGAAGACGTTCAAGAGACTTTTGACGACATTCATAATACGTTTGAAGACGCTTAAGAGACTTTCAAAGACATTCACGAGAGGTGCGAAGACATTCAGAGAGACTTTCGAAGATATTCAAGAGATCGTTGACGATATTCATAATACGTTTGAAGACATCGATGAGGGGTTCAACGACGTTTTAGAGACTTTCGCAGACATTCACGAGGGGTTTGAAGACGTTCAAAATACTTTCGAATACGTTCTAAAGACTTTCGACGACATTCGTAATACGTTTGAAGACATTCATGAGGGATTCGTAGACGCTCAAGAGACTTTCAAAGACATTCACGAGGGGTTTGAAGACGTTCAAGAAACTTTCGAATACGTTCTAAAGACTTTCGACGACATTCATAATACGTTCGAAGACATTCATGAGGGGTTCGAAGACGTTTGAGAGACTTTCAAAGACATTCACGAGGGTCTCGAAGACGTTCAAGAGACTTTTGACGACATTCATAATACGTTTGAAGACGCTTAAGAGACTTTCAAAGACATTCACGAGAGGTGCGAAGACATTCAGAGAGACTTTCGAAGACATTCAAGAGATCTTTGACGATATTCATAATACGTTTGAAGACATCGATGAGTGGTTCAACGACGTTTTCGAGACTTTCACAGACATTCACGAGGGGTTTGAAGACGTTTAAAATACTTTCGAATACGTCCTAAAGACTTTCCACGACATTCATAATACGTTTGAAGACATTCATGAGGCGTTCGGAGAAGCTTAAGAGACTTTCAAATACATTCACGAGGGGTTTGAAGACGTTGAAGAAACTTTCGAATATATTCAAGAGACTTTTGACGACATTCATAATACGTTTGAAGACGCTTAAGAGACTTTCAAAGACATTCACGAGAGGTGCGAAGACATTCAGAGAGACTTTCGAAGACATTCAAGAGATCGTTGACGACATTCATAATCCTTTTTTCAGACATTCATGAGGGGTTCGAAGACGCTTCAGAGACTTTCAAAGACATTCGCGAGAGGGTGAATCCCCTTTTGGGATGAATGTTTGGGCGAATCCCAAAAAACCCAAACAATGCCAGCAAAACTCAAACATCATGAAAGTCTTCGGTGACGTTTGATATAATACGACTTTCGACGACATCCATAAACCATATGAATGTCGTCAAAAGTCTCTTGAATATATTCGAAAGTTTCTTCAACGTCTTCAAACCCCTCGTGAATGTATTTGAAAGTCTCTTAAGCTTCTCCGAACGCCTCATGAATGTCTTCAAACGTATTATGAATGTCGTGGAAAGTCTTTAGGACGTATTCGAAAGTATTTTAAACGTCTTCAAACCCCTCGTGAATGTCTGTGAAAGTCTCGAAAACGTCGTTGAACCACTCATCGATGTCTTCAAACGTATTATGAATATCGTCAAAGATCTCTTGAATGTCTTCGAAAGTCTCTCTGAATGTCTTCGCACCTCTCGTGAATGTCTTTGAAAGTCTCTTAAGCGTCTTCAAACGTATTATGAATGTCGTCAAAAGTCTCTTGAACGTCTTCGAGACCCTCGTGAATGTCTTTGAAAGTCTCTCAAACGTCTTCGAACCCCTCATGAATGTCTTCGAACGTATTATGAATGTCGTCGAAAGTCTTTAGAACGTATTCGAAAGTTTCTTGAACGTCTTCAAACCCCTCGTGAATGTCTTTGAAAGTCTCTTGAGCGTCTACGAATCCCTCATGAATGTCTTCAAACGTATTACGAATGTCGTCGAAAGTCTTTAGAACGTATTCGAAAGTATTTTGAACGTCTTCAAACCCCTCGTGAATGTCTGCGAAAGTCTCTAAAACGTCGTTGAACCCCTCATCGATGTCTTCAAACGTATTATGAATATCGTCAACGATCTCTTGAATATCTTCGAAAGTCTCTCTGAATGTCTTCGCACCTCTCGTGAATGTCTTTGAAAGTCTCTTAAGCGTCTTCAAACGTATTATGAATGTCGTCAAAAGTCTCTTGAACGTCTTCGAGACCCTCGTGAATGTCTTTGAAAGTCTCTCACGCGTCTTCGAACCTCTCATGAATGTCTTCAAACGTATTATGAATGTCGTCGAAGGTCTCTTGAATGTATTCGAAAGTATTTTGATCGTCTGCAAACCCTTCGTGAATGTCTGTGAAAGTCTCTAAAACGTCTTCGAACCCCTCATCGATGTCTTCAAACTTATTATGAATATCATCAAAGATGTCTTGAATATCTTCGAAAGACTCTGAACGTCTTCGAACCTCTCATGAATGTCTTCAAACGTCTTATGAACGTTTTCGAAAGTCTCTTGAACGTCTCACGAACATTTTCAAACGTCTCATGAACGTCGTAGAAAGTCTCTTGAAACTCTTTGAACACCTTATGCATGTTTTTTCATGGAACGTGGGTACGAGGAGATGGATAGAGTGAACAAACACATGGGATTATAAAATGTCCTTTTCTTTATTTACAGAAAATAATCAAGCCATTCTTACACGATTAAATATTTACAACAACAAACATAATTTTAACATCGAGTGAACAAAATATATACATAATTTTCACGAGTTTTATACATCGATATTCACAAAAATGTACAAAATGTTGCATCATGGTTGTAGAAAAAAAAAAATTTACAAAACTTTTGACGACTGTATTCTATAATGCCCCCATGGTAGGGTATCAGAGGTCCCAGGTATGATATACCGCTTATCGTCATGAGGACTCAGAGCAATTTTCGTCTCGCGAATGGTGTAGACCTTATGCAACTTTGATCGAATGCACGTTTGACTACGCTCCATTTCAACTACTTCCCTCAAGCATCGAGCATAATCGTCAAACGTGATTGTCCTAGCCACAACGCTACTCTTGACACCTTTAACTTTTTCGTGTCTTTCTTACCCTCGACACGTGTCGCGTACATTTTCGATCGAAGTCCAATAAATTCGGTCATAATTGCTCCATTACATTCGTCCTTCATGAGACCGGGTACCTTCTTGTTGACGAGCGGTATACCATACCTATTGTCCGCCGAATAATCGCTTGTATCGAATTTTTCAATGTCGCGCTTCATGTCGGCATATATATCATCGCTCTCAATGTCATATATGAGACTATCCGTATCGGTATACATGACTTTACATTTATCTCGATACAGAGGTACCATATACTCATGATGAAATCCATACAAGCACGTTTTGGATATGTCGAGTATGCACATACCCACATATATCGGCTTGTTGAATTTCACCTCGAGATTGCGCAATTCGATGGCAACGAGGTTTTCCGAAAAAACACTTCGGCTGTGGAAGTTTGGCTTTGCAATCATTGCCTCTGCACCATATCTGCCCTCCCATTTTGTTACAAGCTTTACATCTACATGATTGCGCACATTCTCCAACGTTTTGCCAAAGACCGCATTATTCATTAATTTGAACAAATTCTTTTCGAAATCGTTTTTGGCAAGCGTTCGAAACTGGGTATTTAACTCAATATACGAACGGAGCCATGGGGATTGTGTGAACTGTAGGACTCTATGGATTTTCGTGAGGCAAAGTCCATGGCGTAAGCACTGTTGCAAATTCCGGTAGTGTATGATGTAGCGTTTTTTGTCACAGACGGTTGCTAACAACTTTTCTTCCCGCTTACCCGGCGGTTTTTCATGTATTGGACAAAACGGTAGGTCTTTGTGCGCATCATGTAGAGATTGGGGATATTCCAAGTCAACTTCAAGGATATAGCCTATAGGTGAGTCTAGCGCGATGCATGATGGATCAAAATGGGACACGTCGTCGACCCATCGACAATCTGCATATGGCAAGGGTTGGCACATTGCCCATCCATACAAATTGTTGACGTCAAAATACATCAAGTATGATGATGCTTTCGATGGATCAAACGACTCCATGTGTTTGTTATTAGCGTATGCATATCGGTTCGAGCATTGACTTAGACCACCGCGTATACCCCGCTCAACGAATAAAACCATGTCAATGTCAGTTAGTAATTCAAACTTGACATTCGAGTGTTTTAACATTGCATCCCAGGTATATCCGGGCAATGTGTAGTAATACGCGGGATCTAGGCCATAGCTCTCAACGCATGTATTTCGAAAGTTTTCGAAAATATCGGCTAATAACAGGACATCTGTCTTCAAGTACAAATCGCTATATTCACCCAGCGTTCGAATGGAGTACCGCTCCCAAACGTTCTCAGCATGTGCGTACTCGTTCACACATACTGTAGCATCTGTCAGTGAACTGTAAAATGCGTCACGTGGTGGTAGGCAAGTGTCGTCTAGCTTCCTCACGTCATCAATATATTCATAAGGGAAGACCCCTTTTCGCGTCAGCAAACTGAAATCGTCTGTCGAGAGAGTTGGGAATTGTGTGCGTAAAATTTTGAGTTTGTCCTCGGTCAAGAATGAGGCTAATTTGTCGAGACTGGTGTTGAGGAATTTGTATGAGTCGATAAAGCGCAATTGGATCTTGTGTTTTGAATCGTCTTCAATTTCAACATGCTTCGTGAATGAAATGTATTTCTCCTTTGTGATTGGAAGCACATTGGTTGTTCCTTCGAACGCTGTGGCTACTTCCTTGATTATAAAATGCGCATCATAACCGGCTAAATTGTGGAAAACTACTGGAATGAAAAATGACTGTTTGTAATTTAGGTTGCAGTTGGAATGGGCCGGGCCTCTATAGCGTCCAGTCAGATGGCAATGATCTCGAACGCGTACATATTCTTGCGCAAATGGTTTCTCACATATGTGACATTGAGTCGCTACGCGAAAACTAGCCCACTCACTCGGTGTTAAACGCACCATTGGTACATTATCACAGAAAGTTTCTTTTATCCGCAGTGCTAGATTTTTTAGTTCTTCAACAAACCACGATACACAATCAGCACTGCGACGCGAGTGATATGAAGATAACGAATCATCATACGAACAACACACATAGTATCCGATACTAAACACTTCATGATGCTGATACATATCTTTCGCTAGGTTCTCCCCATCGGTCTTTGCCAGCACACACTCCAAATCAGCATACACAATGAATGGATGTCGTTCTTTCCGGCTAAAGTTGCTGAACTGGAGCCACTTATTGGTGTCGTTTGGTAGTCGAATTGCACAGTCATTTATTGCTCCACAATCGACCTCATGTGATCGCAATTTTTCCTCTGATCCGAAGTGGTGCAAACACCTGCAAAAAAAAAACAAGAATGTTTTGTATAATTCGTCTAGCATATATAATTACCTATATATATATATATATATATATATATATATATATATATATATATATATTATGGTAACTACATACCGATCACAGATATATTTTTTATGCTCTTTTCTGGTCAGTTGTGCCCTCACGAGTCTCGACAGGTTCTTGATCCATACGAAATGCCCCACATTGCTGTCCTCGGTATCTTGCATGTACAGCAAATTGATGTGCTTATCCTTCTTGTGTTGACTGACTCGTATTGGAACAATGTCCTTTTTGATGGTAGTGGTGTACACGTTGATCGATACATTGTTATGAAATTCAAATTTTTTAATTTGATGTGTCGTCACCGGGAATTCGATATCCTGGAGATTCAGTACTGTCGAATAATGAGGGTAAGAAGATGGACGGTCACTGTCCCGTTCGGCTGGGTTTAGAGCAGCGACAACTGCCCATGCGAAACATGCGTTATCTTTGGATTTGACGTTAACCACAGCCCTCTTCATCATTATTTCCCGCGGCAATGATATGGAGCACCCGGCACGCATCGGATTATACTTATTCACATTTATCGTGAGGTTAAGTATTTTCTGCAGAGCCCAGCCACTATCACGTTCTTGGAATTCATCGAGTAAGGTTAAAGTGGGCTCAATAACACGTTGTTCATACCACTCGTTCAAATCGCTTGTGCTAAATAGTTCGCAGTTTCGCATGTTGATACTTTTATTCGCATGTTTGTCACCACTCGCGAATTCACCATTAAACACTGTATTAATTTTAATACTGTTGTGCTTGCCGATAATATTTTGCACATGATGGAGCACTAGGACGCGAGCATCAGTTAGAAAGTGTCTCGGCTCGATGTGTCTGCGATTGATGATGGAACCGGTTAATATCCGACTCTCGAAGGATGTTTCAATCTCTCGCCAGATTAACTCATGATCAGCATGTCCTGCGCCCGTGTGTACGAAACGACTCCGCATACAATTTCTCAATCCTTCCAGACGCGCTATTTGGGCTATTAGTGACTGTTGATGTCCGATTAATAATCGCGGGCGCTTAATCCGGCTTTGCGTTTCCAGCCCTTCGATGAACTCGATGCAACGTTGCTCCCACGCAGAAAAATCTTCGAACGAGCGTAAAAGCACGGCTTGGTCATGCAAGATTTGCTCCATGTTGATGAGTACGAAAACACTTCCACGATGTTAACAGACTGACTGCTTCATGCAAAGTGCGGTCAGATTTGAACGGAGCGGCTCATTATAAAGGCTCTTCCTTCGAGAAAAAAATTCGGCCCTCTCTCTCGGGAAAACAGAGTTTCCCGATAACGCGTAGATCGCGCGAGGAACATGAGACAAAGAACAGGAAGTCGGAATGCATGGGGTGAAACGATTTTATGGGTCCTGCAGCTCAAGTGGTCCTTCGGCGCCAACGGCCCCTGATCCCTAAAGTTTATAGTTTTTCCAAGAAATCCTGACTTGTCGAGACCTGTCTAAAGTGTTGGCGAGACTTGTGACAGGAGTGGACACGCATACAAACATTTGAGCGCAGCAGATCCATATGGCTCCCCCTACAAAAAAAAATATATTTTTTCGGATGCGCACATATTGACGTTATATTTCGGAATGCAACCGAGATGTATTGAGACGTTTTGTTCAAGAGTGCAGCTGTGCTCAAGTGGTCTATCCGCAGTCAAAGCCATTGACCCTCGTCGTAATCCTCCCACTCAATTTTCCAAACTTCTCCCCCACTTTTTCAATCATGAAAAGCAAGTTCAAACACGTTCGAAGAACACCTGCTTGGTTGGATGCGTACATACTCGCACATGGCGACATCTTGATGTTATATTTCGAAATGGAGGCCTCAACTTTTCAAGAGCTGCGCTCAAGTGGTCCATCCGCGGTCCCTTTGATCCCTCAAGTTGATAGTTTTTTCCAAGAAATCCTGACTTGTCACGACCTGTCTAAAGTGTTGGCGAGACTTGTGACAGGAGTGGACACACATGCAAGGGTTTTAAGGATTTCGGTAACGAAATCAAGGCACCGCACCTACATGCCATAAATCAGCTTTGAAAAGCCGTCCTTCATATGGCGCCTAGCGTTTTCATATTATCGAAAATTTTCTACCCATATATTGTCGTCACACACACACACACACACACACACACACGCGCGCGCGCGCGCACGCACGCACGCACACACACACACGCACGCACGCACGCACACACACACACACACACACACACACACACACACACACACACACACACACACAAAACCCTCATCGACGCGGGCTTCCCCCTCCCGCCAGTCGCTCTACGGACCACATGGCCCTCCACCGAGGCCTCCCCTGTGGCGTCACATGCGCCCGGCGACCTCCCCTCGACCCGGTGACCTCCTTTTGCGTTAGAACCGCCCTAGCTCTACTACTATCAACCCTCTCCAATAATATCTTCACCCCCAAGAGGATTGTTGGAGAATTAACAAAAAAATTGTTTATTGAATAACTCAAAAACTATCGATTTTTCGGGGATGGTTCAAATGTACGAAATGTAGAGAATAATTTTCTCTATTTTTTCGTCCCTATGCATAATTTTTGAATTTTGCTTTTTCGAAACCCTCTCAGGGGTTGAAAATTCAAAATCTAATTCTGGGAAAACTATTGACCGAAACTAAAGAGATACTAGTTTGGCGCTGTGGACAAAAATGTAGCTGAGGGTTCAAGCTACAAATTCTTCCACGGCGGCGAATTCGTGCCGTCAATAGTTTTCCCAGATTTTCATTTTGAATGTTCAACCTCCGAGAGGGGTTGGAAAATCACAATTCAAGGGTGGTCCATAGCAATGAAAATATGGAGAAAATTATTCTCTACATTTCATACATTTGAACCATACTCGAAAAACCGATTGTTTTTTAGTTATTCAATAAACTATTTTTTGTTTTGTTTTTTAACCATTTTTTGGGGGTGAAGATGTTATCGGAGAGTGATGATCGAATACTCGATCGACGCGACTTTTCAAGGGCTACAACGTTCCCATTTGAACAAAAAACGTACGATTTTTTTCTAAAGAGTTATTGAATTAAAACCGATTTTTCAAAATTTCACCCCACTTTTTCACCCTCAAAATGAATTTCCACGACTTCGGCGCTGTAGACAAAACTAAAGCCCGGATTTTTCTGAACATTTTGTCTCACAGCGCCGACCTCGTAGGGGTTGTAGTTTGGCATTAATCCACCCACATCTCTTTTCACCCCCTAAAAAAGAACCCTACACCCCGATTTTTAGGCAAACTTGGATTCAGCACCCACGTTACCTATAAAATCACCTATCAAAAAACTACCCTTCTTCTAATTTTCTCCGATTCCGGATTTTTTCAGCGACAGCACGACTGTACTATATATATTTTTTCGATGTACAAAATGGCTGACAACTAATATTTTCTTTTATCTTTTTTTAGGCGCTCTGCAGCGTGACATTCAACATCCACAAGCTTTTACCTTGAACAAAAAACAAAAATTCTCGTCAATCTACATTAGAACACCTAGAGAGGTGCGTACGGAATTTAAAAAATATTGTTTTATTCAAAAGTTTTAGGTATTTGAATTGAGCTGTAGGTGTTTGAATTAATTTTCAGGGAAAAATTCCGTATAAAACTGCTTATAAAAGTTTTCGATTAATCAGACATTCCGTACGGACTTCTCTGCGAAATGCAATGAGAAACATAACTTTTAAATTTGAAGTAAATCGAGTGAAAATTATTGAAGTTATTCGCCACGCCAATTGGAAAAAATCTTTTTGAAAAAAAAAACGCATTTAAAGTTTTAGGTACTCTATGGCCGTGCCAGAGGTGGGCTTACGTTATACGCTCAAAGTCGGTGAACAAAAAATTCTTGTTATAAATCGAATAGTACCTTATTCTTATGGGGATAAAGCACCGTTTGAGCGAGAAAAAAAATCGATTTTTTGAAAATTCTACCGTGGCCTTACCCCTCAAATCATAATAGAGCGGGGAACAGTGATAAAGTGTATGATCTGTGCTTAGGGTGGGGTGCGATCATTTCGAACGAGACTATTCATATACTTACGATCGAACTTCGCTTAGGTAAGTTCGTTTGATCGTTCAATTATATTTCGAGTCCCGTTCTCGAAATTACATCGTAGATGTTCAGAGACCACTCACAGTTATTTTTAGGAGAGTCTCCGTTCTATTATTTTCCATGTTTAATATTTTGGGATTTATCCTTTGCAGAACGTAACACGAAGTAATACATTATTTAAAAATTGAATCCGCAAAGGAATATTTCGAGGGCTGAATAGGTCAGTTATAATATTTCACAAAGACCCGAGAGTCTTTCGACCAACCTGCGGTATCTTTTATAATGGATATATCGATACCCTTGATGGAAGCAGCAGAAGTGGCTGCATGCATTATGCTGTGTGCGGTAAATCCGGGTCAATGCCACTTTTCCCTAGTAACGACCTAATCCAACTATTGCTTGTGCGTTAGCCGATTTATAGGGTTTTTTTTAATTGTAATTATTATATTATTGCAAGGCCCTCTTAGTAATTTAGTCACCTCCAAATACTTCTCCAGTGTACCCGCGATGCAAAGTTTTGGGTTTTCTTGAAAATAAGGAAGTAGTAACAAGAGCTGTATAGCCTCTGGACATAACGTCTTGATGATATCACGTTGTATCGTACCTAGGTTTGATACGTCTGAGCCGAAATATGCCCTTGAAAAATCTACTGATTGCTGGATCTTCTGGTAGCATTGTTAGTTGAGATTAGCGGTATGGCTGAGCGCATTTCATTTAGTATGCCGTAGGATGCTCCTGTGTCAATCTTCGTTTCAAAAAATCGCGAATTTGGTTCGCGCCTGCTTCGTGGAGGTCTGTGCACGGAAAAAAATGACTCGTCAAAACGAATAGTTGGTGTTTATAAATTACTGATGAAAGATGAACATAATGCAGTTTCACACTGTAAACCAATCATGTTACAGAACTTTTAGGAAAAAAAAAATGGATCTGACGTGCTTTTTTACTATTCGTACCGATGGAAATGCAGATTTAAGCTGTAAAAAAATCATAATGATCACCGTGATAAAGCAAACTGTCGAATTTACAAATTAAATATAAAATATCGCGGTACTCAATGCGTAAAATATATGGAGTACCTTAAAAAAAAGTGAGATTACACTGGTAATCACTGATTTGAACCATAAAATTCTTCAACAGGCAAATGTTAAAAATGAGATTAAATTCTATTGAAATTTGGTATTGTTTTCTGAAAAATGTGGTGCGAGTTTAAATTAAAAACTGCTGTGTACATCTTACAAATTGTATCGTAGCTCGGTATTATTCAATAGTACAGATTTAATTTTTACAGAGTCAATTGTCATTCTTTAACAAATCGGGCAAAACGTATTTTGATAACGGGTTGTTGAATACTCATACGGATATTTGAATTTATTAGTGTGATTGCATTAAAAAAATTTCAAAGCGCTCAGTAGAAGTTACAGTCGACATTGCGCGGTACACCGCGTGTACCTCGAATTTTTACAATGTACACTGTAAACGCGTGGACGCGTTAGCCACTACGAACGTGCAGGTTTACGTCTATGTAAGCGCTGCATGACTCGCAGTGTGTACCCTAAATTTTTACAATATGTACACTGCGTAGACGTGTGTACATGAAGAAAGAAAAATTCTATCGCGTGGTCGCCCTCAGTCTCGACATCTACTCACAAGGAAACGTTGCGAGGTCGATGTCTCCGATTTCGATGAAATTTGGCATGCTTGTAGAATGGGTAAAAATAGGCGACACGTATTTTTTTTTATATTGGCGGAACCCGATTTTTAAGGGTTGAAAAGCACCCTTGAAAATTAGGGTATTTTTGGTTTTTCGTCGATAACGTTTTAACGGTACGAGATATGAAAAAACTTCAAATTGCAACAATGTTTATTTTTTCGTGTACTATACACTGGAGATGAGAACGATTCAGATAGCAACAAATTTCATATTATTTATTGCCAGAATGCAATTTTTTCAACCGTATCTCCGAAAACATTTTATCGTTTGGGATGTAAATTTGCATACATGTAGAGAATGGAAAAGTGCGGATACGGATTTTTTATTTTCCCGATATCTCATAATTAAGGGGTTGAAACTGCCCGTCGATTTTTTTGCCGCGAGCATCGCATAATCAGCTAGTCTTTTGGCATTTTAGTCTAAATTCACGTCAATATATGTTCGTGTTATGACGCAATTAGAAAATTTGTAACATTCCAACGGTCCCTCTCTCGAAAGGCAAACATTCAAAGTTCTTACCGTGTGGAATGGATGAACATTTCTAGAAATAAAAATGGGTTACAAAGAAAGTACAATCAGTCAAAATAGTCGATACACATTTTCTCGTTGTCGAAATAAAAATAAAGTTCGAAGGGGAAAAATGTTGTATTTTTCGACTACTAGACATTTATGATGATAATAATGAGTACAGCAACAAATGGCGTGTTGTTTATTGCAATAATTCGTGAATTACTTGTGAAAAATCATTCTTCAGTTTCCCACTCATATGGACAGAAGCAAGGCTCGCAATCACGGACTGACTTCGTGCTTCGGAAAGCAACTGGATTATAATTGTGTATTTACGAAGAAATTCCACTCCGCTCACCGTATCGAAGGCATTATCTGCAGAGGTTACAGCGTTTTTGGGTTGCCGCGGCAACTCGTGAACAGAATGATGCAAACATTTTTATCAGCTCATAACGCAGCATAATTTACTCTTTATCTTTAACTTTAATTTCACAAACAGCAGAACCAATGAACGAAAGAAATAAATCTTCGCAAAGAGCGACTACAGTGCAAAAAGCGGCTCTCATGATAACCTTGAAATCGCCTTATTAAAGATTAATAGCAATTCTGGTAATAGCGTGTGTCATCGTCATATTTTTCGTGTGTATTTATCAATTGGGTTTCAAGTCAGATAAATTCACCAACGATCATTATTACTGCAGTTACGACGGAGAAGCCAGCCATACACTTTGAGTTCGAAATACAAATAAAAATATACGTTAATCCGGTGAATGTTATTCAACTTCTATCCATAGCGATAGTGCTATGAATTTGCGATGAGTGCTATGAATTTGCCTCGCACTCCAATCTCCAAACAGGAAAAACAGTTTAGTAAAGATCTAGAAAACATGATCATTGAAGCGATGGATCAACCTATGAAAATGGAAGTCGAAACTGGTTTGGATTTTCTGTCACCAAATGAAATTCATGGAGCAGCCGCAATAGAAGATGACAGTGAAGGAGATTGGTACGGACAACGATACCTAGATCCAAAAATTGATAAAAATGTATGTACCCAAGATATAGAAGAATTGAGTTACGAATACAAGACAAGAGCTGTAGATTACTGGAGATCCGGGGCAAATGAGAATAGAAAGTTATCATCTGTTCAAACGAAATTCAAAAAGGTGAAATCAGAGCCGCAGTTGCGCCGGTGGACCCATAGGATAAATAAGGGTGGCACCTACAAAGAAAAGTTAACAAAGATAACTCGCTACACGTTGAACAATTTTAATGATGCTTTGGACAAACGGCTGCCTGTCCATGATATAGATCGTCGACGATGGGCCTTACGTGCACGAGAAATTGTAGAAATGCCAGCCGTAAATTTCCAAGCATCCGCTTCTTGGCTAAGGACATTCAAAAACCAACATGAAATTGTGTCACAGAAGATTACTAAATATGTAATAAAACAACAATTATTAAACGGTGATACACTTCAAAACAAAGCTATCGAATTTTTAGAAATGGTGAAAGTCAACATAGCCAACGTTGGGGCTGAAAACACATTTAATTATGATCAGAGTGGATTCACTTTAGAGCTACACACAGGCCGCACATTGGCGAAAGAAGGGCAGAAATCCGTTGAGGCAGTCGTGCAATCGAAAACATCAACAACACACAGTTATACTATACAGCCTTTGATTTCTGCCAGTGGCAAGCTTTTGGCACCTATGTTGATTGTTTTAAATGAACCTACTGCCAAATTTGGTCGTCGAGTGGAACAAACTATGTTCAGAGCCGAAAATATATTTCTATTGGCTTCGAAATCTGGAAAATTGACGACTAATCATTTCAAGCGATGGTTCCAAGAAGTATATATTCCCAGTAAGGGTCCAAAATCGGGAATACTTCTAGATTCTTGGAGCGGTCAATGTCCAACTGCATTTTAAGAAATCGATATGCAAGGAAAAGATATTAAAGTTTTAACCATTCCAGCAGGTAAATATATTGCACCAGTTTCATTAGTTCTGTAGACAATTAGTCCATATGATAATTAGTAATTCCTGCAGGTACGACTGGAATGATACAGCCCCTTGATGTTTATGGCTTCCGTGTATGGAAAAACTTCGTCAAACACTTTTCTGACGCAGTAATATTATACAATTACGACGTCAATCTGCATTTGAGAGACAATGTTGTTAAATTACAATCTCTTACACACAACCAGTTTTCTTCTTCACGGTTTACAAATGTTTTCAAATATGCGTGGTACAAAAGCAGGTACGAACAAGAAAGACCACCAAACTTCGAAAATCCGGTAGAATTTTGCTTTTCACAAAATGTACCGACATGCGATATATGTGGCGAAGCAGCTATCATCACTTGTGCGTGGTGGAAGAAATCCCTTTGTTTCAAACACTTTTATCATGACTACCATTATTGTAATAAGTATAATCCATAAAAAAAAACATTTCCTAAAGGAGTAAGCGTGAGAACACTTTACCTATTGTGTTGCAATCTTCAAAGGCAGTACGTGGCGGGGGAGAATTTATTCGCAAATATACAATTGTAATCCAGTTGCTTCCCGAAGCACGAAGCCAGTCCGTGATTACGATCCTTGCCTCTGCCCATATCAGTGGAAAACTGAAGAGTGATTTTTCACAAGTAATTCACGAATTATTGCAATAAACAACACGCCATTTATTGCTGTACTCATCATTATCATCATGAACGTCTAGTAGTCGAAGAATACAACATTTTTTCCTATCGACCTTTATTTTTATTTCGGCCCGTTCACGAGCTATAGGAAGAACGAAGTTGTTAAGGGTCCGTTGACCCCTTAAGAGTGTCGTTCCGCCAAAACGAGAAAATGTGTATGGACTCTTTTGACTGATTGTACTTTCTTTGTAACCCATTTTTATTTCAACAAATTTTCGTCCATGCCGCACGGTAAGAACTTTGAACGTTTGCCTTTCGAGAGGGGAACCGTTGGGGGGGGGGGCAGGGGCCGGAATGTTACAAATATACAATTGCGTCATAACACGAACGTATATTGACGTGAATTTAGACCGAAATGCCCGAAGGCTAGCTGATAATACGATGCTCTCGGCAATAAAATCGACGGGCAGTTTGAGCCCCTGAATTGTGAGATATCGGAAAAAGAAAAAATCCGTATCCGCACTTTTCCATTCTCTACATGTACGCAAATTTCCATGCCAATCGATTAAAAATTCTCGGAGATACGGTTGAAAAAATTGCATTTTTGCAATAAACAATATGAAATTTGGTGCTATCTGCATCGTTCTCATCTCCAATGTATAGTACACGAAAAAATAAACATTGTTGCAATTTAAGGTTTTTCCATATCTTGTACCGTTAAAACGTTATCGACGAAAAACGAAAAACACCCCAATTTTCGAGGGTGCTTTTCAACCCTTAAAAATCGGGTTCCGCCAATATAAAAAAATACGTATCGCCTATTTTTACCCATTCTATAAGCATGCCAAATTTAATCGAAATCGGAGATATCGACCTCGCAACGTTTCCTTGTAAGTTAAACAATGATAATACTATGAAGCAACGTGTTATATACATATACAAAAGAATGATTCCTTGATCGATTTTTGTTAATAAAAAAATACAAGAATAATGAAATCCGATAACCTATTTACATATTCCTTGATAAGCTTTTTAGTATATATCCTAAAATAAAAGGAACATCTATAAACGTATCGAATAATGTATTAGATTGAGGATCTGCCTTCGGACACACTCGACTAATCCGGGCCTGATCTTACGTGGGTCTTCGTTTATTATAAAAATACGTAAATACCTCCCTTTGGTGCGTCCCGAAGTAACTACCTCCCTTTGGAGTGTGTCCGAAGAATAGTGTCAATTTGATACACTATTCGATACGTTAGTAGCTATTCCTTTTCTTCTGGGATATATACTAAAAAGATTATCGAGGAATATGTAAACAATTTATCAGAGTCTTATATTTTTTTATTAACTAAAATCGATCAAGGAATTTATTCTTCTGTAAAGAAATATATTCTTATATGTATATAACACGTTGCTTTGTAGTATTATCATTGCTCAACTCGGCATTTCAATCAATCGCTTTTTTAATCATTACTCGTCATAATCGCTCTTATTCATTTCTCTTTACTATCTATATACATGCATACTACAGTGGAAAGAATAAACTGCGCGCCTTGTTTTTCATGGTCCCTCGCTGACTTGATTTGGTCTATTACTGTCTATATATTCGCATATACACTGCTGGCCAGAAGTATGGATACAACTGAAAAAATTTCGCGACGCAGTAAAAGTTTGATATCTCTTGAAAAAAAGATATCCGGATTTCCAAGGCGGCATTTTAAAAGGGACAAATGAAGGTTCACTTTGCGTTTTGGAAAAAAAAAAATTCGATTTATCTTACACCCTGGGCGCCATTTTGAAAATGGCCGTTCTTTGGCTTTTTTTGCTGTTTAAAATCGGCTGCACGTCTTCGGGACATTTTTTTTTCAAAGAACCTTCAAAGATAGAGCAATAGCTATAGTTTCCTTTTTTATAAAGTTTTGTACGATTTTTTTCACCGCGTTATCGCATTTTTTCTCAAAAAGACAATTTTGAAAAGATGATGCTGAAACGAGAAACTTTGAGGTTTAGAGAAAATTGCCAAAAGGAAAAAAAGTTGCGTCACATCGTATTGAATCGAGCAGAATTTTTTCAAAATTATTTGCTCCAACATTGAATAAAAAAAACTTCAATATTTTTTCTCAATTTTTAGCCGTACAATACATCCACCTCTTACCTCTGACCTCATCTAAACGCCCTTTTCGTCGAAAACCCCACCTCTAGCTTTCAGCACTGCATCAACGATCCGTGGCATCCGATCGATTAATGAATCCAGCTGAACTGAGCTGAGGGATCTCCACGCAGCTTGCATTTTCTGCCACAGATCTTCGGCCGATGTAGGGCAGGTCATTCGTATCTTTCGATCGAGCTCTTCCCAGAGAAGTTCGATGGGGTTTAGGTCGGGTGACTGTGGCGGCCACACCATATGCACGATTTTTTTTTCTTTGCCTCGTTCTCCAAATATTCTCGACAGAGACGGGAACTATGTTTTGGATCATTGTCTTGTTGCATGGTAAAACCACGTCCGATCGTTCTTAGCCCCGATGGAATCGCATGATTAATGAGAATTTCCTTATATTCTTTTTTTCTCATTATGCCGTCAATTTTCACAAAGTCTCCGACACCATGACCGGAGAAGCAACCCCACACTATAACGAAGCCACCTCCATGCTTGACAGTTGGTATCAAACACTGTGGTGCCATTTTTTCCGAAGGATTTCTTCGAACAAAAAATGCGTCGACGACTACCGAAGATTAAAAATTTTGACTCGTCCGTCCAGAGTCCATTTCTCCACTGATTAATCGTCCACTTTTTGTGTTCCAGGGCCCATGCGCTTCGCTTTTTTTTGTTCGCCGGACGCAACAAAGGTTTTCTCACGGCGACACAGCCTCTGAGGCCAGCACTGTTAAGACGACGTTTCACTGTCGTCAGTGATATCGAGGTTTCCCTTTGTTCGTTAAATTTGGCACAGATTTCCGTTGCTGTTAATCGACGATTTTTTTTCTAGTAACGACGAAATTTTTATAATCTGAGGACGTTGTCACTTCGGGTCGACCCAGACGATTGCGATTGAAATACGTCTCGGACTTTTTAAATCTCCCGATGGTCGTCTGCACTCCTTTCAAAGACACGCGAGTTTGTCTAGCAATTTCTCTGTACGACAATCCCTTATCGCGCAACGCGACAATAGCCCCTCTTTTATACAGTGGAATTTCTTTTTTTGGTGCCATTTTGATCCGTTAAAAAAAATTTGCGTAAAAACTTGTCGATTGTATATCACACGTGTTCGCGTTCGAAGTTTTCGCACGACTAACTGGCTTTGTCAGCGCGACACTCGTCACATTATTCCAAAGAATAAAAAATGTAAAGAAAAACGACGAGGGAAAAAGAGAGCGAAAAAAAGAACACGCGAGAAATAGAATATCGACTCGCGAGAAATATAATCTTTTTTACGCTCCACAAAGGTAAAATGTAAACAAAGACAAGAAGCTTTATTTCCGCTCCTTGTGTTTAGATGAGGTAAGAGGTAAGAGGTGGATGTTTTGGGCGGCTAAAAATTGAGAAAAAAATTGAGAAAAAAATTGAAATTTTTAATTTTTTTTATACAATGTCGGTGCAAAAGATTTTGAAAAAATTCTGCTCGATTCAATACGATGTAACGCAACTTTTTTTCCTTTTGGCAATTTTCTCTAAACCTCAAAGTTTCTCATTCTCATTTCAGCAGCATCTTTTCAAACTTGTCTGTTTGAGAAAAAATGCGATAACTCGGTGAAAAAAATCGTACGAAACTTTCTAAAAAAGGAAACTATAGCTATTGCTTTATCTTTTAAGGTTCTTTGAAAAAAATCCCAGAAAAATGTCCTGAAGACGTGCAGCCGATTTTAAACAGCCAAAAAACGGTCATTTTCAAAATGGCGCCCCGGGTCTAAAAAAACCGGATTGCAGTCAGAAAATTTCGGTCATAGATCAACTGTACATCAGCAGTAATGATATTTTAATTTTAGACATCTTTAAGTGTTTAAAAATGGATAGTTTTCCAAACCACGTTATCAACTACGCGATAATAAATAATAAATCAAAAAGATTCCCAATTATAGGAAAAATTTAAATTTATCGAAACACCATTGTCAAATACACATTAAGAATATTTTGTCTGAAGATATCAATGAGTCGAATGACTCGGACTGAAGATATTTTACACTAGCCACGCAATGGGTGATCAGTCAGGAACAAATTTTCAATTACCAGAAAATATACTAATGGGTGAAAAATGGATTTTCGATTATCCCAAAGAATTTATCAAAAATGTTTTCTCAATTAACGAAATACTTTACGAAAAACGTTTTCTCAAGTAGCCGAATAATAGAAGGGACACACAGCAAAATGTACAGAGTGTGAGGCACACATCGAGGAACACAGTGGAGGAAAAGCAAATAAATAAACAAATGCAACATCGAAGATTCACTTGTTCAGCTCGTTTCGGTTTGGGTTTGTGGACGTCTTCGCTGTCTTTCTCTCTGTATGCCCCCGACTGTGTGTCTTTGGTTGAAAATGAGTCACTCTAGTTGTATTTCTCTATTTGTTCTATTATAATTAAACAACATCGTTCAACAAAGACATCGAAGGAGAAAAGGGAAAATGGAAAGGAAGAATATGAATCTCGACGGAACGATCCATAGTTTTAAAAAACTACGGTTAAAATCTCCTCGTGCATACGTGAAAACTGTAAATATATTATTTTATATCCTTTCGTTCCTCGTCACATCCCAAAGCACATACGGCAACAGCTTGATTGAACTCTTCGTGTTACGAGAGTGTAAACACAAAACAACACGAGCGCAAAAATGTCTTTTTCCATCAAACTTCCGTCAGATTTTTTCCCCGACAAACACAAAAAAAGACAGAATAAAAAGTTGTTCAGGGAGAGAGAAAGAACATGAGCGATAGAGAAACACTAAAAAAAAGCGCATACAACACGTTATGTGTACAGAAAAAATTCATATCCGCAAACAGCCGTGGTGACAGATCGTCACACTCGTGCATCAGTATGAGGAAGAACGAAAATATTTCGCATCGAATCGTGAAATAGAAGAACCACGGGTGAAAGAGAGATATGAGAGCGAAAACTAGATAGAGTTGTTCTACGATGGATTCTCGAACGGTGAACAAATATGAGAAATTAAAGAGAAAAAACGGTACGTGGGAAAAATTGTGAATTCTTCTATGCTGAAGGTTGTCGAGAGCAATCAACGAGATTTTTTTCATTCATCCTCTCGTTTGAAGATGGGAAAAATCGTGGTAGCTTGGAATCCTCGCATCTCCCTTCGCCACTCTTCGCCAAGAAGATTACCTCCTTGAGATAATCGATTGTCGACTATTAAAAATAGCATTTGTTTTATTTATTTAATTTTTCCGAGGATTTTTTTTATTTCTTCGCCTAGAAAATCGTTTATCTACCATGGTTGATTCTGATATGACGAAGCAGCTGTCACGAATGAAAATTACGAAGTAAACCCGACTTCTCAGTTTGGGTTTAAGGGGGGAAATACCTTTAGGTGAGGAAAAAATTGCTGATTTCTATATATATTTTTTTTAAAGGAAAGATTTCTTCACCATTTTTCAGACTCAGGGTATGTTTTATTACTACTTTTGGCTGTAAAACAGTACTTTTTCAATTAACTTTGAAAAATGGCGGAGTTATAGGACCGTCTTCTAAACGGGTTGCGGTGGATGTTATCAGACGGCGTGACACGTAGTGTCGGTGGAATTAATCTGAAGAAAAAAAAACAACGCTGTTTCTTTCATTAACACTCATACGTCGTATGTGAACGAAGAAAAAGTGACAAATGTTGAAATTGATCAAATTGTACGATTTAATAAAAAAATATTGAATTTTTTTAAAAAATGGCTACGGTACCTCCGGGTAATAAGGCCTGTCGGCTAATAAGGCCTATCGAACGAAAATCATATTTTGAATCAGCGCTTCCGCTCAAGGCTACACACGCAGGCGCTTAACGCACGAAGATGTCGCCACAAGCTGGCGCATGTGCGATAACCCGCTCTCCGCCGCCAGTGTTTCATCATACATTGTATGGGACCGCACAGTGGTCCGAAATCCCGAAAACGCGGACAAAAACAAAACAAATTCTAGGGACTTTCAATGGTTAGAATAGTTGTAGTGGTTGTTGTGGTAACGGCATAGTGTTTGGAACGCATTCCAGTAGATATACAATACGGGTTCTGGCTAAAATTTGGCGAGGGGTGGTGCGGGTAGAGAGGGTGGAGGGGGGATGTCGCGAAGCTTCTCGACTGTTCTAGAAGGTTCTCGATCATCTTGGGATCATTTGGGGGGTGTCGGGTTACAGATACAAAATGCCATCGTTCAAGGTTGTGAAGGGGAATTTTCAGGGACAGATTTCCGGGAATTGTTTTATCTATGGGTCATTCCATGTCAAATCGACAAATTTTTTACCTGACCCCCTTTGATTTCGCTGAAAATTTTCTATCTTTTTCTACCCCCCGAAAGTTATTTTTCAGAATTTTTTCAAATTTTTTTTCCCGACTCAAAAAAAGTTATGAATTTTTTAAAAAAACCGCTCTTTTATTTTTAAATTGCCAGAACTTTTTCAAAAATTGACCGTTTGGGAACTTTTTTTTTTCAAAATTTTTGTTTTTAAATGTAGTTTTCGAAAAAAAATATGAAAACATTTTCAGAATCCCAGATATATGAAATATTTTAGTTTTTTTGAAAAAACCGTAATTTTCTCAAAGTCCGACCGTTTTTTTTTGTTTTTTTTTTTGCTCTAAAAATACTTCAACTAATTCTGCAATGATCCCCGTTAATCAAAAGATGTGACGACAATCGCTTCTAATTTTTTTTCTTGATTATAAAAAAAATTTTGTTGAATTTTTGCTGATTTTATATAACTTTGTTATGAAATTTTTTTTATTTCCTCGTGAAACCTCAAAAGTTGAAAAATAAAATTTTATTGGAGAATTTCAAGTGATTATCGTCCAAGAAATTGTTATTTTTTTTCAAAAAAGTAAAAAAAAAGGACTTTTCATACTCTTAAATAAATTCACCGTCTCTTAACATCTTTAAATAAATTAAAAACATTTTTTTGTATGTGTTCAAATTATATTATCTTTTATTTAACTTTCATCAGAAGTATTGTCAACAGAGGGCTGAAGCATTTTTTTATAACATGAACTACATATTCGCTCATCAGTCGACAAATTGTATCGAATTGCTAAATGCTCCGGTAAATTTCGCAGGGATATTTTTTTTCTATGCTTCTCCAAATTAAATGGATTGCAACATCGATCAAAAAACTTCGGCATTGTAATCACTCGTTAACAAAATATAAATTAACAGCACTTTATGATAAATAATAGGTACTTTATTTAGCAATAGTAAGTCTACGTGACACGATGAACACAACGACAATGTAATTATTCTGAAAACATAACCTCCATATTATTTAAATGAAATGTAGATGATATCTTTTTTACCGACAATCGATAGCTCTTAAATTATCACATTGTATCAACTGGAGGTAACTTTTAAACCCATTGTATTTTTGAAGTTGTCATATTTCAGTACCAAAAAAAAACGTCCATAAGAGTAAAAAAATAACGTCAATGAGAGAAAAAAATTATTTTTTTTTTAAAATAACAATTTCTTGGACGATAATCACTTGAAATTCTCCAATAAAATTTTATTTTTCAACTTTTGAGGTTTCACGAGGAAATAAAAAAAATTTCATAACAAAGTTATATAAAATCAGCAAAAATTCAACAAAATTTTTTTTATAATCAAGAAAAAAAATTAGAAGCGATTGTCGTCACATCTTTTGATTAACGGGGATCATTGCAGAATTAGTTGAAGTATTTTTAGAGCAAAAAAAAAACAAAAAAAAAACGGTCGGACTTTGAGAAAATTACGGTTTTTTCAAAAAAACTAAAATATTTCATATATCTGGGATTCTGAACATTTTTTCATATTTTTTTTCGAAAACTACATTTAAAAACAAAAATTTTGAAAAAAAAAAGTTCCCAAACGGTCAATTTTTGAAAAAGTTCTGGCAATTTAAAAATAAAAGAGCGGTTTTTTTCAAAAATTCATAACTTTTTTTGAGTCGGGAAAAAAAATTTGAAAAAATTCTGAAAAATAACTTTCGGGGTGTAGAAAAAGATAGAAAATTTTCAGCGAAATCAAAGGGGGGTCAGGTAAAAAATTTGTCGATTTGACATGGAATGACCCCTATACAGTAGAACCTCGATTATCCGAACTAGTCTCGGTCCCAATTAGTTCGGATAATCGAAACGTGGGTTTTTTGGGATGAGATCATAAACAACAATGTTGTTTGTGTGTGTGTGTGTGCGTGCGTGCGTGCGTGCGTGCGTGCGTGCGTGTGCGTGTGTGTGTGTGTGTGTGTTTATGTAATAAACTACGCAGTTCATTTAGTGATGAGAATTCATTTATTGATGAGAGAGAG